>DWNE01009353.1:0-10955 GCA_018249875.1 Cecropterus toxeus | reverse complement strand
AAAATGAATACTATTTGTCGATAATAGTTCGATAATTGTCGATAAATGTTCCTTCACTAGGCGCTGCAAGCGACAGCGTTTAGCGAATTTTAGCAATTATAGCTTCAATTTGCAGCGCAAATTCGAGGCCTTATAAAGATATAAAGATAGGTTAGCGACGTTAATGTTTGCTTTATGGGCTATAATTTTGAATTTTGTAAACGCTAATCTATGATCTAAATTTACTAAACAGTGCTTATGTCGTTGACCGTGAAAATAGCAGTAATCGTAGGCGAAGGTTATTTGATTGCGATAAAAAAAATACTAAATTAGTATTTGAGACTTTAAAGTATATATTTAACGTGTAGAAACTTAGCGTACAGGAAATAAATCACAAATACAAAAGTAGGTATCTAATAATCTACACAATTAATTATTAAGGTCACATACCTATTTAACGGAATTTATCGTCGATTGCAACAGTACCTATATGTATGTAGGCGTAATAAAGATCGATTGAGCGTAGAAACTGCAGGTTTAATAAGCATCTAACTAAGCGATGTAATACAGCCTGTATTTACTATAGAATTAAACGTATTATGCTTAATATTCTCAGTTCTAGAAAAAGAAGTGCAAAAGACTAGTAAGCGACTAACTCCGACTTAGATTTTAATTTCCATACTTGTTTTCAGACAGATTTTGAGAAGCCTATATGGGTAATATGGCCTATATTACAATTTGTCTGGAAACTAGTCTGGAAATTCAAATCTCAGTTAGTTGCTTAATCTTGTGTCTGTAGAAGCTTATTAATGATTATATGCTTGGTGGTATAAAACCAGAAACATGCATGTCGTAAAATTACTGAGAAAGTTCCCAAATGATGCGCATTTTAAGACGGAGTTAGTTGTTTAAATTTATGTCTTTAAGAGAAATTAGTCATTAAATGCTTGGCGGTATAAAAGAAGCATACTTACATTCATAAAATAACTGTAAAAGTTGACATACGATGTGCATTTTACCAATTTGCAGTAACCTAACATAGCTGCTCAATAAAGCGTTGATCATCAATTTGGCTGTGGACTATTGGAGTAAAAAGTATTTTTCTGTAATGTATTGGAATTTTTTCAACACATGGTAGAATCAATGTTGTTCGACCGGGGAGGTAGCTCAATACCTATTTCTAGAATGTTTTTTTTTTGATTGGGTGTAATGGTCTGTTTGTCGACTCACTTACATACAAATGACGCGACCCTCAGATAGAACCTCTTTTCTGTGTGAAGTTGCCTACTGCATGTTTGATTGCTATTTGAATTTGACAAAAAATATCTTTTAAATAATTCATTCTATCAGATAATGGGAAGGTTTCGTTCAAATAATCTAGTGTTTTCTTTTGAGGTAGCGTGTAAGAATAGGTTCGCATTTAGGCAATAAATCATTCTTTACCGGACATACAATTACAACAACATTAAGACAATTGAATAACAAATTTGTGGGCCAGTCGACTAACACGCAAATCAATTCATGGCCTAATCCGGCTTCAACACTACACAAATCAGTTTTACTATTGTACATTTAGTTAAATCCCTCAGTATTCAATTTTTTTTTTATTGTATTCGACGTATTTGATATCAAAAAAAAAATATTCAACGAACCATGTTTAACTTTTTTTAAATATTGAAGAAGCAAACAAGCATGCAGTCCAACTGATGGGAAGTCGCTATTGCCACCCATGGACAACTGTAATCAATCAGAGATAAGATTAAAAATACTCTGATGTGTTCTGACGCTCCAATAGTCTTCAGAGGATACTAATCCTCTGAGGACTATTGGTACGCCTCATATAAGTATGCCTCCTTACCACAACCTTCAGAACAGAACACAGCAACGCTTAACACTGCTATTATTGGGCAGAAATAAGTGTGGCGGAGTCAAATCACAAAGGGTTCTACCATCTTTAAAATGTTCTATGATATTGCTTTATAAACCGTTGGTCCAGTATATGAATAAATATATTGGGTTGGCAAATTTAGCATGAATAATTTTACCATGGATATTGTATGTATCAAGCAAATTAAAGAGGTCTCAATGGACTAAAATAAAACATCGTTGGCGACCAAAGTACGGTCATTGCTTGCAATTCTCGTTCCCTTTTCGCATGCTTACGTACCGTGAAAACCAAACAATGTAAACCATATTTATGTTATTGATGGTTTGACTTAGGATTTGTGCTAACTTGCATATCATTGTTAACACATTCCATGCCCCTATGTTTTACCCGACTGCGTCAGAAGGAGTAATGTTTTTCGAGCGTATGTATGTCTGTATATCCATTTCTTTGGCACACGGTGTGAGGGTGGCACTGAAAGTTTTAAATCGGTGGAAAGCTTAGTACTACATTTATTTATGATTAGTTTATCCTGTATAAAACAAAATGTCGAGTAGTTTGAACACCCCTAAATTTATGGAACTTGATTCAATATGACGAATAGATAACCTCTCTTCCTTTGAGAAGTTGGTTAAAAAATAAGTTGGTAGGACTTGTTGTGATCAAAGTGATATCAATAGTGTATTCTAGTTAATAGACGTATTTACTTCTGAGAAAAGTTCATTCTTAGTTTGGAAGGTAACACGCCTATTTCCAGCGCCAAGAATTCTTGCGTTTCGGTGCAAGATTGTGGTTGCCAATTTAAATACAAAGCGGTAATCTTAATTCTCAGAAGTGGAAACGTATCTCTAGTTGACTTCAGGCAGAACCTCTTTCTCTTTCTTTAGATTGTTACAGATGTCCATTGGTGCTGCCCAATCAGATGGACTGCATGCTTCTTTGCCACTTTACTATTATAAAATTCCCCCTTATCCTTATAACCTCTGGATAAATGAAATTAAACAACAACAGGATGCACAGAAGTTGCAATTTAGTGGTGTGCCAGATATGAGCATCATTTACGTGGGCCACTAACTAACCCATTGAGACCGCAATTGCTACAATTGTGTGTGACCAAAAGGTTGATTGAGAATGACAAAAGCGTCAGATGTATTGACATGCGGGTTATTACGAGCTGCATTCCGTGCATGCGTGCAAGATCTGTGCCCTGATCTTGTGTTGAATGCATGTGATTTGTGTTTATCAATATTAGTATAGAGTTGATGTTGGTTTCACATATTGATTTAGATAGGTATGATGTTAATATTGGTATTGATATAGATACCACAGGGCACGATGATTTGGACTTGATATGAGAAACTATATATAATGGATAGAATTCAAAAGAGCAGAGGTTTCAAAGAGGCAGCAACTTCTTCCTGAGAAGACATAGTAAGACTTAATAATATTAGTATCATTTTTGTGGCTTATAATATTATTTGACAGACTGACTTAAAACCACAAACTGATTTCTAAAAACTTAACAACCTCTTAGCTACTTGGTGAAATATAATTGTAACTTTTTTATAACCACGCTTAAAATAGAGTCACCTTGAAAATTTCAGGATATGTAAGATTGGAGCATATGAACGGCGAGCTTGAAAGTTGTCCAGAACCGCATTGAAATTAAATAGGTAGTAATAAAATGGTCGACGTTCACTTAAAATTAATAACGTTTTACTAAATTATATATAAGCGATGCTTGAAGGTCAGTTTGTTAACATTCACTGAATAACGATCTAGGTCGCGATATTGATATCGATACGATTTGGTTCTAATAGTTTTAAGTTTGTTTATTTGTTCAGATCTAATGGGCATCTTCTGCCATATGCTTCTTTTTATATAAGTTTGAAGTAGAAAACGTGCAGTCTATTTAATGATCAGTGGTCACTGCCGTCCATGGATGTCTGCAGCTTTATGTAGACATCCATAGAACAGGTATTATTTTTGATCAATGTCAATCATAAATGCGTTTCTATTCTTGCGGACTAAGATAGTCGCCTAATTTGTCAGTGAACCGGAAATGGCAACCTTCTACGGAAAAGTAGGTGCTAGTAATAGAAAACTTGAAAAACTTGAAAAGTGTATGATGAAATTCCTGTTGGATTCTTAAAAATCTGATCATCAGATTTATGTCAGTTTCTGATATAGCAAAATGAATAAATTAAAAGATGGTAGAACTCTTAGTAGATCAGGTAAGACTTTGATCTTATCTGGGATTGATTTTAGAAGTTCATGGGCGGTGGCCACTTACCAGCAGGTGGACTGTATGCTGTATAGGCGCTTTAAATTAAAAAAGACTCTTTCTACACTCAGGCGGAAGCTATTCCGATGTAACTTATTACACACGTTATATATATTTTTTCTAAACTCGACGAAAATTCAAACTATTCACGACACTACGTTACGAGTATCTATCTCATACAGTTTCTTTGTAAACCGATACGCTAGTCACGAGTCACGAGCAATGTTGCAAATGCATTAACAATCGAACCGTTATTCCGAAATAATTCCATGGATTTAAATCACAATCTGTCCAGTGTGAAATATAAGATATTACATAGCGATCCATCAGACCTTTAATCCGCAATTTAGTTACATAAATTATTGCCTGTACTAGATAACGCTTGTCGATTATTGAAACCAATCGGTGGATACTTCTATTTTGTTTTTAGTGTACTGAATGCAATAAGAAATGGAAAAAAAATATGTTATAGAACTTGTGTGTTTTTCGTTACACAAATATACTCAAGTATGAATATTGAAATTATGAAAAGTAACCTTAGTTGACTATTTAAATGAAAATGGATTAATCCCCTAATATTCTTTTACCACTACTCTTACTGGACCAAGCGGTCAGCAACCTGTGGTCCACGAAATTCTTGCCGCAACCTTGCAACCAGCCGGTCTTCCTAAAACTCTTACTACATCCTCCTAGATCAACTAGTTTATTGATCGCCATCAAATTTTTGCGAGATAGTTTTGTCGGGTGTCAAATTTTCTTGGCATATTTTTTTTCGAATATACTGCTTCTGAATGTGGCCAACCATTACCTTACGTAGCTACCATGTGGACCGCGTTGCCAAAATGTTGCTGAACGCTCATCTAAAGTAGAGAATATGTCTTCTTCTGGTTTAGAGAGAGACTAGTGCATAGCTGTAGCCAATAAAGATGAGTCATCTAGAATGAAGAGTCAAAAATATTATAAGCAATATTAAACATTTTGTACATCATTTTTTAACACATTTTGTAACAAAAACGGATACCGGAATAAACTTCCCCAACCTAATTCTTTGAGATACCGAAGATAAACACTTTAAGTTACGAAAATCTACTATTACAAGCAACGCTACGCATGCTTTGAAACGAGCCAAACTCCCACTTAGCCATCATATCAACGATTACTTAATACAATTGTACAAGAAATAAGTTCGTTCACATTGACCCGGTTAGCATGAATAACGCTCGTTTTCTTTTCCAGTGTTCCAATTTTCAAGAACTTGCCCGAAGACACGCTGATCAAAATATCGGATGTACTTGAAGAGACGCATTACCAGAACGGCGATTACATCATCCGACAAGGCGCGAGGGGCGACACGTTCTTCATTATTTCTAAGGGACAGGTAAATATTGCTTTTACTTGTGTAACAGTTGCACGAAACTGTGGGCTGGTGATTTTGTTCTGACGATAAGTAGCGTTTCTTATACTGTATCAAAGAATTTGGATTATATTATTCAGGTACTCGTAAGTTTAGTTCAGTAGTTTTATAGTTTAGGTAATTTAGATATTAGGTTTTTATACTACAAAAAAATGTCGCAAAAAATATTTTATAAATTTATTGCTCTCAATGGATTTTTCACAGCAAATGGTTAAACGTGGCGCTTAGTAAAAATTTATATTTCTGAAGGTTCTTTAAAATTGGATGAAGATTAGGATAATATAGCTCTTCGATTCTAGTATTGGTGTATTATTTAAGTCTAAACTAGACGAATCTGAATTGAAAGAGGATGCAGCATAAATGTCCAAGCGAGTGGTTTGGCCAACAGATATAAAACTATGGGCTAGCTTTGAATTGTGTGAAAAATTGAGCTATTCCCAATTAAGCTGATTAGCCAAATGTAATTAGATTAGTAGTGGATATTTTAGTGTATATGTTAGTGCATAAAGTTAGGTAAATAGTGATAATACTCTTTAAAATTGGCTTGAACTTTAAATATTATTGAAAGTGTCAGGATCATTGTAAAATAATGTCTTGACATTTGAATATCTAATTTGTTTAATAATTTTGTAATATATGTGTAGGATGTCACCACTGTAGGGTGTGTGGTTAGGTATCCTACTGACTCCAGGTTGTAGATAAATAAAACGACTGATTATCAGAAGGCTTCAGAGGCTTGTATGGAATGGAATGGACTATGTATTTTAAGTGCTAAACTTAAGGTTGAATGTTGTTTGCTAGGAATAAAATGTGAAATGGTGAAAAGGTATGGGCCTTACCCTTTTAATGAATTCAATCTTAAATACATTTCAATGAATCCAACCTTTAAAGTACCTTAAAAGCCTTAACGAGTTTCTTACGACAGGTCATAAAAATCAAAGTATTCAAACACGGAACATAATGGAGTCATTATATTTCTATCATCGTTTTTATGTGGTTTTGTCACACGTTGAGCGGTCCCGGAGATTCCAATTCCAGGCGTTCCATTACCATTTGTTCCTAGTACTGTAATTACACTTCCAACAAAAAACTGTTTTTGGATTGTATTTTAAAACAATGATTTATTAAATATGTTCATTGAAAGATTGAAGTTTCCTAAATGTACTTATGCGAGGCATTCCATCTTAGTCCTCGGCATAGCAATGCATCTGTGGCCAACCTTAGGTAAGGTGGTAGAACCAGAGTAGTAAACCGAGGAGGTTCCCGCGGTTCTTGCATTTCGTTGGAAGGGTGTGGTTGCCGACTCACTTGTATTTAAGGCGAACTTCCTAGTCCTCGGAAGGATCAACGCATCTGTGATCGACTTTAGATAGAATACCTGTTCTGTATGGAGTTCCTTACAGATGTCCTTGGGCGGCAGTGAACACAGTTAATATCTGGTGGACTGCATTATCTTATGCTTCTTCTACATTATAAAATGATAAATAAAAAACTAAACGTAAGGGTACAATAGTTTATACAGGCTTCACAAAGAGACACTTAATCTCTATGAGGTTTCAGTTACAAAAATTCTGTTCTTAGCTCTAAACTGGCTTTATTGTCTTTAACAATTGATTTAGTTTTGAATAATTCACAATGCTTGTTTTTATCAAACAATCTTTCTTGCTAAACCACATTGATCAAATACCAGGCAGTTAATTTGTTTTGAAGACTGTAGTCTATCGTTGTGAAGATGATCTCTAAACACGAAAGTCAACAATTTCACTTTCGTTCCGCGGATCGAAAGCCGTTTCGAGACGTGACTTCTTCGTCTCAAACCACGCCTCCACGTTTTGTAAATACAATTCAATTACGGCCCATACATTTGAGATTCGCTTCACTTTTTCTGCAATCTGTTTGTTTGGTTTCGTGATGTCAGTTTGGCGAAACGTTCATCAAATAAAAGTTGGTAGTAATTCTATATGATAGTCTGTCTGTGAAAGTGAAATTTGTTTATTTGGATCCATGATTTACTTGGATTATATAACTCCATGTATGAACATCTGCTTAAAAATAGTATAGTGTAGCAGTAGTATCTATATCTGATAAATAGCATAAGAGATTAAGTGAAGGTGTTACGAGTATAAAATGAGTAATACCTTTAAAATTTGTTCCTGTACAACTGTAACACACGATTCGTCAGACTAGAACATAGATGTACAACTGGTAAATAATCTCAGGCAGAAATAAAGTAAAGATGATAGTAATCGAAGTAAACGTCTAACAAATTGTGACAACAACACATTGAGAACTGCTATCGCACGATCTATAACAGCTCGTAGCGGATGTGATGATAAAGTCAATTACGTTTCATTGCGGTTATAATTCTCTAGAGAGTGTCTACGAGCATCCATTAAAAATCTATTAACAACATTTTAAAATCACTTAGCAGCATTTTATTTGTACCTTTGGTTGAAATGTATATTATACAAGAGTTCCTCTTCTTGATCCCAACGCTCTCAAGTAATTGAAGCTTTATTTTTTCAGAATAAAAGATTTTTTGGCCACGTTCGTTGTGGTAGCTAATATGTCCAATTGTCCTGCAAAAACATAGGACCAAATCTACTCGCCTTAAAGTAAAAATTCATATTGTATACTTTTAATATACCTATATATAAAATTATTCATAAAGTTTCCACTTATAAAGAAGCTAAGTTATATGGATGACCAAAATACCAAGTGATGTTAGAAAATATCTACAAAAACAGGTTATATCAACCTTTAATTTAAGCTCGGAACGAACGGACTGATTTTCATATTTTTTTGATCAATAGTGTATTAATGAAACGATACAAAAAGTTTTTCGTCCGATTCGTATAGAACTTATTACTTTTTAGTTACACTAAATTATTGTGATTAAAAAAATTCTAACGCCTTCCACGAGACCGTAACATTTTTTGAATAGCGGTCAAGTAAGTCAACTGTGGATCAATTAAGTGTTACAAAAAATCATAGTGTAGCCCTGTCATCCGAAGAAGTAGACTTTTTAAGTACACAAAAGGGAAATAGGAAAAACCGCAGTAAATTAGTAAAAAATAAAGTTGTACTGTTTTTATTTTGGCATTTCTATTTTTTGGACGTTTGGACATTTTAATTTAGGTCTCTAATGATTGATGAGGTTATGAGTTATGATAAACCCATGGGGGGTTTATTGCTAATACTATATAACAAATGTACCTGGCGACCAGATCTACAAGCTACGTTTACAGGTCTCTAGTTTGGCTATTTTAGCAGATAGCAATTGTATACAAAAATCAAATTGATGTCCTTCACTAGGTTTCCGTGTGTTGTGGAGGTGATGAAAAATTTTCAAACTCATAACAAAAACGTGAAATCTTTATAATCTGATCTGATATAATCTGATCACTGCATCAAAAAAAAATCTCACTAAAATTAATTTCTTTAATCTTTTTCGTTAGGCTACTACCAGTCTTTATAAGCATGTCTAGAAATTTGGGTATAAAGAAGTAGAAATATATTCTACTCAAAGGTACACAATATTATACGCGGACATACTTATTATACCAGACTAGTTCAATGTATTGCAACAATTATATATTATACCAAATACTTCAAGTTATTCTCATTAGTGCTTTGTATTGGCAAATAATAGGTATCATTAATGTTATTCATGTTAGTTATTGTCCGAGAAACGGAGATTGTATAAGCACTTCACCTTGGCATTTAACTGTGCGTCGATACTCAGGTTTTGTACACTGTAGATTGATACGAAATCGAATGATAAAGTGATAAAATAAGCAATATATATTCGTTATAGAAATATAATACAAGTAAACTTGAAGTTCCATTAGAAAACATGGCTGATCCTTAAAGTTCAGAAGGGCTAAGTCTAAATATAACTACCCTGAACAAGCGCTGTTAGAAGATGTTACATTTAAGAATTTTATACGAGACATGGGTCATCTTAAAAGTTTAGAAGGTCTAAGTCTAAATTTTATCACCCTGATCAAGCGCTGTTGGTAGTCTTAAATTTAAGAACTTAGAGCCCTTCAATGTATGTAGAGAAACCTAAAATAATGTTTACTTTTACTGTTAAAGCAAGTAATAATTGCGTAACGTAATAAAAGGCCTCTTTGTGGTTTGTTTGCCGGATGACTTCATAAGGTTTCTGGTTTAGGCACAAAACACGAGACGTTTCAATTTTATCTTTCGTCATGGGTAGCAACTGACAACGCTTATAAAGTCGACCTCAGGTATGATTAAGACTACAGACGTTCTTAAGCAGCAGGAGCTTTCTATGAATTGGGTTGTATACTTGCTTACCTCTTTAATATTAGATAATAATTTGGCGTGAAGCAGCTCTTGCGTTTCGGTGGACGGGTGTGGTTGCCGGCTCGCTTTTATATGAGGCGACCATGTCAGTCCTCGAAAGTAGCAACGCATCTGTGATCGACTTCATATAGAACCCCTGTTCTATATGAATTTGCTTACAAATGTCCGTGGGCGGCAGGAACCACTCGCCATCAGGAGGGCTGCTTGCTCGTTTGCTGCTTCATATTTATATATAAAAACAATCCAGGTGGTAGAACCAGTGTAGTTCGACCGTGAAGATACCACCACCACACCTATGCTTCACATTACGTGAAGCAGTTTTTGCGTTTCGTTGAAAGGTTGTGGTTGCCGGTTCACTTATACTCGTATATGAGGACCATCTCAGTCCTTGGGTGCAGCAACGCATCTGTGATGGATTGCAGATAGAACTGTTCTATATGAAGTTGCATACAGATGTCCATGGGGGGAAATAACCACTTTCCATCATGTGGACTGCATGCTTGTTTGCTCGTTTATGTAAATCACAAATAATGCAAAGTTCGGTTTTCGTAGGGATACCAGTTAGTGTTGGGTGTCGTGATATGGAACCTAAAAATGGTTAGATAGGTTAATCTACCACGAGTGCTTGTCAACGGTTTCTCCCCGCCACCGCAGTTTGGCCGTGACCACGATCCGTGTAACTGGGTCGAAATATCGGCAAAAAGAAATTTAAAAACAGCATATCGTGACTACCCATAACATATTATCAATTCCGCGATAATATCAGCTTAAAATCATGCTCTTTCGCTACTTAAGCCAGGTGGTAGAACCAATGTAGTTCGACCGGAGAAGTACCACCGTCACACCTCTTTCTAGTGTGAAGCAGTTCTTGTGTTTCGTTGGAAGGGTGTGGTTGCCGGCTTACGTTTATATGAGGCGACCATCTCAGTCCTCGGGAGTAGCAACGCATCTGTGATGGACTTCAGACAGAACTCCTGTTCTATATGAAGTTGCTTACAAATGACCATGGGCGGCAGTAACCACTTACCATCAGGTGGGCTGTTTGCTCGTTTGCTACTTCA
>DWNE01009352.1:0-10955 GCA_018249875.1 Cecropterus toxeus | reverse complement strand
AGTTGAAGGTCATTTCTTTACCATATCATGGTATTCTAAATATTAAAGATCCACTCCAAGTTTCACGTGAATCGAATCGGTTGAAGCTAAGTTATCAACAATTTTGTAAAAAACAGAGGTAATGTCGAGGGTTTTTATTTTTTTTGCGAAGAACCCTAACTATTTTTCTAAAATCAAAGTAGGACAAGTTACGCCTTATGATATCAGCTATCCAACAGTGAAAGTCCCATCAAAACCCGTTAAACGGTTTCGGAGATTAGCCGGAACAAACAGACAGACAGACAGACAGACAATTTTTTTTTAATAGTTTTTTGTTATCAGTATCATGTATATATTTAAATGAATTTGGTAAAAAAATGTTATTTTGATATTACAAACAGACACTTCAGTTTTATTTATATGTATAGATTAGAATTATCTCTTAAAAATAATAAATAACACACATAACACGCTTATTAATATGTAAAAAAAAGAAAACGCTTTCTACGCTCACAACTTCACCCCCCAACAGTAGGATTTCCTCCTGTGTCGTGGGTGCCATGGACACACACAAATATGAATACACAATCATCAGTCAGACGTCTGTCTGGCCGGGGATCGAACCCAGAGCCCATTGCGCGTCAGATCGAAATGGTGACCGCTCCGCCTCGCAGATCGTCTAAATATGAGTTGATTATTCAGTTTCATCAATGCTTCATTAGCATTTCACTCTCAGTAATGTTCACAGATCTTCGCTCAACATAAATAGAGTTAATTCTAGTAAGGTCACTCGTATTTCACGCTAGAAAGTCTTGGTTGGTGGTGCGGAAAGTGAATAATTTCACGCAAAACCACCATGACGACCACGCATGGTGTAAAGTACACTACGAGTAACAAACGACCATGCATGGTGTCAACTAAGCTATGAATAACAAACCTCTATTGTAACATACTGTATCGAAAATAGTTATAGTCAAAACGAATATAAGAATATCGGTAATATTAGATATGGCCTAATCAACGAACTACACATACCCACGTGACAGCATTTTCTACATGTGTGTGCTACATGTTTGTATATATTTGCACAAGATTGCGTGTCATCTGCCGACCTGTGTGGTCCTACTGAACGTCCGATAAAAACCCATCGATTCGCTTTTTACCCAAAAACAAACATACAATTAATCCTCTCTAACGAATATTAACCGAAAAGGAACCTTACCTCTTCAGGAACACAGATTTGGCAAATTTATTCAACAGACTAAAAGTAGAAGGTACGGTTCGCAAAAAAAGTTGTATAATTGGTATAGGATCTGTCAATGCGGAATGATTTCGTCGCAACAGATATCTTAAATTAATTGCCGGTGAAAATAAAAGGGTATTGGAACAAATAAATCGACGGAGATTTATTCTGTTTCGTGGAAAAAAGACCGCCCCGGTCGATCGCAGTGGGTGACGCGCTGATGGCAGGTGGGTACGGCGATCGAATCCTGATTGAGAGACATTTTTGCAGCCAGTACTGAGCTGGAGCTAATGACCTAAGCTAAGCTGAAAAAGCGTATAGAGGCAATTTATTTGGAAGTAAGTCTCGAAATATTAATGATGGCGGAAATCTTTGGTTTGACTGGTTGTTCCAGCTTCGTCCTTAGGGTACTTAAGACACTAACAAACTTTTATTTAACAGTGAGAGGACATTGATCGCGTTAAAATACTATAAAAATAACGTTTTATTTCAAAACTTTTGTACTTTAATATGTTCTTTTTAGAAAGATATATCCTATTACATAGGAATATGCAGCGAGAACCATAAATGCAATATGGAAAATGGCATTTTTGATAAGTCTTGGGATGTCATTGGACTGTAATTCTTGACCTCTCACAGGATTGGAGATCTCTCTATAGCTTAGTTACTTATGAGGTAAAGAGTAGTTTAAGTTCGAACGCGTTGTTTAAATATTGACCATCATCAATCTTGGTCTGCCCCTCGGCTGGACACAAGTCTACTATCTGAGTGAGGCTTTAAATTATAGTCTATGGTATTGGCCAATTGTGTATTGCTAAATTTTACACATTCTCGCCTACTTTTTCGAGCACTCTCCTATGTGTAGGTTTCTTCACGGTGTGTTTCAGATGTTTTTTGAAAGGTTTTGCCTTTCCAGGGAACAGTAGCATCAAACGCATCTACTATGTAGAAATAGATGATAGTAAATAGATGATAAATGGTGCCACTGATGTTACAAAGCTACAGAGAATTCTTATGCTCAAATTAAAGTTTTTTGGAAAGGAGTTTTGTTTAGATGTTGCGTTGCTTATATGCCACGATTATAATAACATTTTAAGAATATCAACATGAAATTGAAATTAAGCATGCATACTGATGAATTAAAATTCTATTTGTCTCATAAAAATTACCAGGTGGTAGAACCAGTTCGGCCGGGGTGGTTCCGTAGTCACACCTAATTCTTGCGTGTGGCAGAGCTGCCTTTCGGTGGAAGGTTATAGTTGCTGGCTTACTTATATATGAGACGACCATCTTAGGCCTCGGGAGTAGCAACGCATCTGTGATCGACGTTAGATGGAATCGCTGTTCAGAATGAATTTGCTTACGGGTATACATAGTCGGCAGTAACCGTGCCGTCCCAGGATTGAGCGCAGTTCCTTAATGTCGCTTATAGAGAAAAATACTTTGCCAGACCTTTAAGGACAACGCAAGCATTGCATATAAAAGTCTCAGCCACTATACTCTATTCTCTGAAATTATTTTTGTACCTGACACAGACTACCCGAACCTAAACGGGTCTAGAACGGCTTCACCGTAAATTGATAAAGGAAATGTTCTAATTTATTAACAAAAAAAATATTAGGTTACAACCTTGTTCTTTCTACCAATGCTGGACAAATATTCAGAGTTCCAGTGAGTATTGTTAAAGGAGCTATTACTTTTAGAATATGTAACTTGTGAAATATTTTTCATAAGTAAATTAGTCTTATGTCACGTGACACAAAAACAACAACAATACAACAAAGACATTAATCTTAACAACATTCAAAACAACATCAGTTCCTCTACTACGCTAGTGAGTCACCGTAAACATCAAAACATAGGTACACGAACGAACGTTTTTCCACTACGCATACCACCAATACTACAGCCTACTAGAGACGGGGAACCGCAACTGTGAGACCATAGTAAATATTTATTATCATTTCTCCAGTTTTTCTCATCCATCCAACCGTCTACGTCATACGTGATGTAACGTTAATAAACCACAAGGTATACGTACACGTTGCATGTCACGAGGGCGCGTACTTAGACAAATATTCTCGTTTATTGTAACCGCGTTGAGGTGATCATGAAGTGCCGTCGTGATATGAAATGAACAGATCTCATCGTTAGGCAGCTCACACACGGTCCGGCCAAGTGACGGAGCGCGCGCTAACTGAGTTTTTGCCGTGAAACGCATCGCGCATACGCCACTGATTGGTCACAGATTATGTAACAGAACACAAGTTCTGTTCGTTTATCCGTCCATAAAACGAAAATAAAGATCCGCATGTAACTTCTGTAGGACATCATTTGCAAAAGAAATAAGGCTGAGAAAAGGCTGAGAAAATGTTATAATAGACATTTATAAGTTTTACAACCTGTGTCAGTTTGTTTGTTTAAGGTTCAAAATAAATTTTATTTGAAATAAAACCGGCTAAGTGCGAGTCGGAATTGCACAAGATGGGTTCCGTACCATTATCTATAAAAAAATCACGTTTGCTTTATGGGAGTCCCCTTTACATTTATATTATTCTATTTTTTATTGTATTTGTTGTTATAGCGGGAACAAAAATGCATCATCAGCGTAAATTTCAACTGTCTAGCTGCCACGGCTCACGAGATGCAGCCTAGTGACACACAGACGGACAGACGGAAAGCGAAGTCTCAGTGATAGAGCTCCGTCTTTACCCTTAAGATACGGAAACCCACCCAAAAAAATAATAAACATAGGCATAAACAGCAATAAAATGAGTCACTTCTGCACTCTATAACCTCATACTCTATGTTCAGTATATATCTTCTACGCCTTTGTTAGAGTTCGTCACGGGCGGTAATCGAGCGTGTCTCTACTATTTCACCGCTAATTGCTCTTCCCACGGTGGACTGTCGCTAGCTAGAGATGTCTGCACTGTAGTACTATTTATCTTTATATATTTTTTATGATAAAAAATAGCTAATCTATAAAAAGCCGTGATGGAAAAATGTAACTAAAATATTATAGTTACTTCCTTACAAATGGAACATGATATACATATTATTGTATACATCTATATGTATATCCATACCTCTATTTTATAAGTATATCACCCACAGTTTTTGTTTATAAATATGAAGTAGCAAACGAGCAAGCAGCCCACCCGATGGTTAGTGGCTACTGCCGCTAATGGACATTTGTAAGCAACTTCATATAGAACAGGGGTTCTATATGAAGTCTATCACAGATGCGTTGCTACTCCCGAGGACTGAGATAATATATGAGGCGTCATATAAAAGTGAGCCGACAACCATACCCTTCTACCGAAACGCAAGAACTGTTTCACGCGAGAAATAGGTGTGGTGGGGGTACTCCTCCGGTCGAAGTACATTAGTTCTACCAACCGGCAGTTTGAAGAGCGTTATCTATTTTCAAAGTTAAGCAACAAGCAACAACAGCAAGAGAGTAAGATGGGATGAGTTAGACCTTTACCGACTTTTTTGCACGCTTTTGTACTTCATACAATAATTATTATTAGTTAACCTTGTCACAGGCATTATGAGCAGTTTGAAAAAGAAACCCTTCGATAGAGCTTTACTGCGCACGACTTTGCTTAAATTCGTAAATTGGTTGGGTTGTGCACTAGCCGCTTGGGGACTATTTAACTGAGATATTCAAAATCAACGCTTAATAAATATTTAACGTTTAGTCATAATACTTAGACTTCCTAATTAGCATCACGAATCCCAAAATTCCTTTAAAGAAAAGGATTAAAAACTTTCCAATACAAAGTATAAATGATAAACCATCACAGCTTACGACTGTGTATATTTTAATACCACAATAAATTGAGCGATTTATTTGTGCCATCATGTGGCCACAAAAACTAACAACTCGCGAGAATTCCAGTATCAATAATGACAATTTGGGGCCATTAAGTGGACACCTTATGCCGAAATCTTCTTTTTACCAATTTACCCCTTTTAAGTCCGCATAGGCCGATAACGATTGCTGTTGATAACGATGGTTGTCGCCAAAAGACAAAAGATACAAGACAAAGATAAAAGATATTTTTTAATCCAGCGAAAGATAAAAGTTTTTTAAAATACTCTCAGGGCAGTAACATTGTGTGATTTTTAATATTTATTAATATCCTCGGTATAGCTCATAAAATAATTTAGTCATTTATTAAGTTTTCATAGAACAATCGCCATTTATCTATTTTGTTTAAATTTAGAATATATCATTAATAAGCATCAATACTTTTTCTTTCAATGTTTTACCACCTTAGCTTGTTGCCTTTCAGTCTAAGAAATCAAAACTTTATAATCGTAGATAATTATTCTTCTTCTTTGTCTGGCCTTTTATTTGGAGTAGGCCCTCCGTGTCGTGTTGCTACTAGTACTTAATAAAACCAACATACATATACATGAAACTAGTATTAATTAGTATTTAACTAATATTAGTATTAGTAGAGAAAATTTAAATAAATTCTAGTGGTAATACTGAAAGTGGATTTTGACGTAAACCAAATGAACCCTACAAATCGATTGTGTGATTATCAAAAACCCATCAAACGAGATACAGAAATGCCAACATGTTGCGTGGACAAGCGAAACATAAGTTTCCGTCAGTGTCGCAAAAACATTTTAGAACATGTTCTAACGACACGACATGTTTGACATTTTTTCTGACATGTTGATACTTGTCTCTTTATTCATTGTATTAGAATGAGTGTGATTCTGGAGTTGTTTTAAACTTTTAACTCAGGGCTGTTCCTTTCTTATATCTTCGAACTTTTTGGCATACTTCCTTATAAAGCTTTAAAAATTTGAAAGTTATGGGATTGTTAATAGTTTGATTACTCATATTTATTAGTATTGCCTGATTGAATTCAAGTGATGACCACAAAAATCTTTATTTCAAGTCTTATCTGTCTATATATATATGCTTTTCTGTTTATCCTTTATTAAATCTTAAACTATGCATTTGAATATGAGGTGATCTTTGGCAAAGGTGTTCTTCATGAGCCCACGAAGGTTCCTGAGTTAGTGCAACCAATTTTCGACAGATGGCAGTACCCAACAATGTGACAGTAGATGTTAGAGACGAAATATTAACACCAGTAGTGAATTCTCGAAAACATATTGCATATCTCCACATAATATCCGTGATATTGGAGCGCGCGGAGCATACTGTAATATTGCTTCAAATACCTTCGCTGTGTGAAATCGCGAGCAGTGATACTCAGCAATATTTCCAACGCAAATTGGAAACTGGAAAATTGAATCCTTTATCCAATATTTTTGAGAGTTCTGGGCTTAATCAAATTTTCGAAGAATTCTATCACCTTTAAGCTACCAACAATATTCATTTTTTTCTTTTTAAATACGTAGTATTAGAATATAAGCCCATAAAACTAGTAACATCGTTAAAAACATTAAAACAAAAATCCCGACTGCTTAAAACGAAACTAAAGTAATTGAAAATAATTTAACGTAAAAATCATATAGCCTATGTCACTATGCAAACTGAGACGATTCTAATGATATGTCATACGTTCAATCCACCCAGCCCTTTGGGCTGTAGCGCGTGCCAAATAAATGAGCTACAAACAAATATACATACATACGCTCAAAAAACATTAAAACCCTCCTTCTGATGCAGTCAGGTCAAAAACGAACATTCAAATTCAAGTAATGATTGTTAATACATTCATTAATTTAATTCGCCGTAAGGGTTCGAATACTAAATACCAACATTTTTTTTGGCAATTGACAGTTTTTACAATAAACATTTAATATCTATTCAACTTAGTCCTGATATCAGAGTCTGCGAAAGAACTCCAATCCATGATAGACTCTCTTAACACAGGCAGTAATAAAGTGGGCTTAGAAATGAATCTACCCAAAACAATGTTTATGACAAATAGTACCAAGACAACAATATTGGTAGGCAGTGAACTTCTTAAATACACAGACCAATACATGTACCTAGGCAAGCAAATCAGCTTTGATCGCAAAAACAACGGACGAGAGGTCGACCGGAGGACTCAATTAACATGGAACAAGTACTGGAGTCTGAAAGAAATATTTAAAGGTAACTTACCTATCGCAATAAAAACAAAAATTATGAATTCCTGCCTCTTACCATGCTTAACATACGCCTGCCAAACGTGGAAGTTTAGCAACGACGTTAAAAATAAGATTACAACATGCCAACGAGGAATAGAGCGTAGCATGTTAAGCATCAAAAAAAAAAACAAAAAAATACGACACATAAAAATTAGAAAAATTACAAGCGCTAAAGATGGGCTAGTACAAGCGCTAACTCTAAAATGGAAATGGGTGGGACATATATCGCTATATCTACAAGACAATAGATGGACCAAAATAGTGACAGCTTGGAAAGGCCCTCTAGGCAAGAGAAGAAAAGGAAGACATTGCGCAAGATGGGAAGACGAAATATTAAAAATCGCCGGTGCAGGTTGGCTTCAAAAAGCCAAGTCGAGAGAATATTGGACATCCTTGGAGGAGGCCTTCACCTGCAGAGGGGTTCTTGCAGAAGATAAAAACCTTAGCTTATAGTAATTTTATTTTCCTTTTTATTTTTCTTTGTTTTTCATATTTATGTTAACTTACTATTGAGAATGTGTTGTCTTAATCTTCTGTCAAGGAATAAAAAGCTTTTTATTTTATTTTATTTATTTATCTATTCAACTCCTTTAGAGTGAATTATCACAATATCCATATTAGAAATTTATATCACAAAAGGTTCATCAGTAAATTAGGATCTGCGATGATTAGTGTTTGAATGGGTTTCCTTGGCTTTTATTCCTCCAAATAATATGTTGCCAACAAACGCTACTACCAACATTAACATTTAAGATTAAAATTATAGTTACTGGTAATATATCTATTAAAATCCAATTTTTAAACACGAAAAAGAGACACACGTCCCTTTTAGAGAACAAAAGAGCAAGATGCAAAACTTACAGACGCAAACGTAACCTCAATTTTATTGACACCTTATAAGGAGATGGACAAAAGGATCACATTTTCATTCCTCATTATTTTAAACTCTATACACATTAAAATAGAGTTTGTTAGAGCCTGTTAATGAAACAAAAGTACCGTGTGCAAGCCGCCAACGCACTTATGACAGGTACATTTGTAATAATATACCTATTTGATATGTTTTTAAAGCCTTAAATGTCATAAGACATGCCGGTAGACAAACTGTGATACGCTCTACATTTATTAGGCGGAAGTAAAGGAAAACATTTCACTAATAAACTTTCATCTATGACCAATTAAAGTCACTTAAAGTCACGAAGACTCGGAGCGGTCACCATACCGATCTGAAGACAACCCGCCTGATGGAGCGGTCACCATACCGATTTAACGCGCAGTGGATCCCGGGTTCCATCCCTGGCATCCATCCCAGACACACATCTGAATGATGAGTTTAGATTTCTGTTCTGGGTCTGGGTAATTGTGTATTCGTCTACGTACGTAGATGTGGAGCTATTTCTTCATATTATAAAGGCGAGTGTTTGTGAGGATGAATGTGTTTTGTTACTCTTTCACGCAAAAATTGGTGGTCGGATTTTTCTGAAATTTGGTACATAGATATTTTATGACCTGGATTAACAAATAGAATCCATGAGGATTCTATGTGTTAATCCAGGTACCCTGGTAAACATGACCAAACGGGCGCAGCCACGGCAATATGCTAATTAATCATATTTTGACATAATATTTAATCGTCACGTGACCTTGTAAGAGTGACTAATATAATTTAGCATGTCTTCCATCATTTTAGTCACGTACAGTGTCCGATGAGCTGTGATATCGGCATTCAATTGTTATGAGCAATGGCGTTAGGCCACGGTACACCTAAATCGTTGCTACTGAATTAGTTTGACAAACAAAGCTATCGGAAATACCACATTAGTTTTCTTATCACGTTTTTGGTGTATTTAAAAATTGTCTATAATTTTGGTTGGTATAAATATATTTAATTAAATCCCATTGATTAGTACTTTGAGGTTTAATGTTGGGCAAATCCATCCATTTCAGCAATTGATCCAATCGAGTGTCCGAGGATCAAATCCCAGACACTCCCTTATTATTCTAAAATTATCTGCGTATTAGAAATTAATTATCACTGCATTACGATGAAAGAAATTATCGCGAGGAACACTGAGTGTTCTTAACAAAAGGTTCTTAAAGGTGTGAAGTCTACCAATTGTCACTTGACCAGCGCGGTGGGTTATGGCCGGAAACTCTCTCAATATGAGTGAAGACCCGTGCCCAACAGTGGAACAATAATGAGTTGACGAAGTCTACGCTGGACATACCCGTCTTCTAATAGGGTTTGCCAACAGGCACCACACCTCCCACGCATGTTGATGACCACGACCAGTGTTAATTGAGACCGAAACATAGTATTTGGAGGATTTGGAATCCTTTTAACGAATCTTAGTTCAAAGGCTCAGCATAAAGCAGAAAAAGTCGTGGAACGGAACCACGATAAGTTGTACACCCCTTGATAGGTTACTTTTGTTCCTAAAAGTGCAAACGGTATTTCTTAAGTTGTAATACATGAATAAGTAGTAAATTGTTCCTTTACGCTATCATGTCCATTATTAAATGATGAGTAATTGCAATTACTACTTAATTGTTTACTTCTCGTTTTCATTGGCGTTTACCTGAAACAATAAAATAGTTATCGTTAATAAAGTAACTACTTTAACTCACATATAAAAAAGCCATTATGAAGACAGCCCATAAAGATAAAACTTTAAAAAATAACTCAAGGATACTCAATATCTATACACAGTATAAGTACATATAGCCCATGGAAAGCATTCGGTGACGATGACGCGAGATTCATGATTTTTGTTCACCCAAAAAGTACTCGAAACGCCTAAAGAAGTTTTCACTTCATATGAAATGAAATGAAATGTCTTTATTTTGCATAGGCCTACGGGGGTACTTACAAATTGTCAGTTACAATACTTTTTTCTTACACTACCACCGGATCGTATATCGGATACCTATGTACATATCGACGCAGGAAAGCGATTTTGTGGTATCTCGAAAACATACAATTTTTTGTTCAATACGTATGTGGCGACCTCCCGCTACTTATCAAAAGAGATGACGTCACCGTATTCTGAAACGCGCTATCGGAGTTTTCTCAACATCGTGCATATATCACGTCGGGGTCACCACTTTAGCAAAGGGAGATCTCCCGCTACGCTAAGAGATCATGCCTGGGGAGCGGCCGTGCTCCGACAGTCTCAGTTCGGAACTTGTATATGTAACGCATTATGTTGAGAAAACTCCGATAGCGTGATTCAGAATACGGTGACGTCATCTCTCTGGATAAGTAGCGGGAGGTCGCCACACGTAAAATCAATTACACTAATTTTACAATAGTTTCATGGATAAAATATAATAAGGTATAGTTTGAATTTTAATATTTACAAAATAAGATGCTAGTAAATCATCTTATTTTAAAGGTAATGTTTTTTAACGGTGCATTTTTTGAGATCCGACAAAATTGCTCTCTAGCGTCGATATCACAGACAACCCAACCTCGAGACATGTCATCTTGACGATTCTTTAAGTAAATCATTCTGTAAATTTATGAAAAACGGAGACGCGCGGGAGGGGCGGGTGACGTCACTTACGAGATGTGTAGCATTTACGTATCGATATCGATAAC
>DWNE01009351.1:0-10956 GCA_018249875.1 Cecropterus toxeus | reverse complement strand
ATTAGGGTTCAGTTGCGGGTTAAAACATAACCATATTACTAAGCCTCCACTGTCCGTCTGTCTGTCACTCATGCACCACGATAGCTGGACAGTTGAAATTTTCACAGATAATGCATTTGTGTTGTTGTAACAAACAAATTCTTATAACACAATAAAATAACCCACTCTTCCCCCGCCGCTCCTCGAGCGCCGCGCGGCACTCCCAGTACGCGGCGCGGTCCGGGACCTCAGCAAGTAGGCCTACCTCCGTGCCCTTGGCGATGGCCTCCTCCCAGCACTGCACGGAGGCGGGCAGGTCCCCCCGCCGCTCCTCGAGCGCCGCGCGGCACTCCCAGTACGCGGCGTTGTCCGGCGCGGCCGGGAATCGATCCCGGATCGCTCGGAGCCAGCGCGCGCATTGCTCCCAGTCGAAACCCTGGAATTGGAAACAAAATACTGCATCACTAAATGCCACATAAATAGTGAAATAAAATGTTTTTATTTTGCATAGGCCTACAGGGGCACTTACAAATTGTCACTTACAATATTTTCTTACACTACCACCAGATCGGAACACGACCTCAACTCAGAAGATAGTCCGACTGATGATAAATAAGATCAGTCTTACCTAAGTTTGGCCACAGGTGCGTTGCTATTCCTGAGGAACGAGTTGAATACGTATTACCCTTACCACATTTTTCACATAGAGAAAAACAGCAACAGAATTAAAAGGGCTGTCTGTACCAATGTGTGAGCCGTAGTGATAGAATAACTGTTGTGTAAAGGAGGGGTACTTCAAAATGAGTGGACTGTATTAACTAGAAGGCTGGTTTATTGTCGTCTTGGTTACATGGAACAAACGTAATGCAAATAATTAAAGAGAGGAAGCGTCCGCGGTCGATGGAGGTCGCGATAGTGAGTGCTCGTCCGGCCGCCGCTGCCGATGACGTTGTATGTCTCCTCCGCCCGCGCGTGTTCGTAGGAATCTCAACAGTTTAAACTAGGCCTCTCAGTCGAGACAACTCATCGACAATCAGACATGCACTACCTTCGATCAATAATATTAGTTATAGCTTTGCACTACTGAATTTTATAAAACAGGATACATGTTAGAAATAAATTATCATAACTCTAAGAACAAAACATCACGAAGGAACCCACACTCCAAAGAGTTCTCTACAACTACTAACATCATTAAAAACATGAAAACAAAAAAAAAACACGAATTGAGAACCTCCTCCTTTTTGAAGTCAGTTAAAAACGTACTGCATAAACTAATTCATAATGATACATGTTTAATTTAATGCGTATATGAGTTTTAGTAAAATGGTTGAGTGAAATCATTACAATATATATATTTTTATAGATAGGTCTATTTACTAGCTTTCATTTGATACCCATATTGTCGTAATAGTTAAAAAAAATTCGTACTTCCCCCCCTTTTTCCTGTGTTTTTAAATTATATAGACTATGTATGCACACTGCACACTGAGCCGATTTTAATGATATGTCATACGTCACAATCCGTCCAGCCGTTTGGGCTGTAGAGCGTGCCAAAGAAATGGACATACATACAAACAAACATACATACATACACTCGAAAAACATTACCCTCCTCATGCAATTGGATAAAAAGTTTCATACCTCACGTAACAACTCCGTTAAATCATTCAAAGCTCCAAGCAACACCTCATCAACGTGATGCATCACCTCATTCGAAGTTATTGTGTCCGTACTCTCGTTGTATTCCGTTACACTGTCACTAATGTAGCTAGCTCTACGCCACTTGTCCTTGTTGAAGTCAACCTTATCACCATCCTTTTGTTCGTTCATGTTCTCGTTGAACGAACCATCATCACTATCTGAGTCTAACGGAACATTTTCTTTATTCTCATCGTCGTATAGGTCAAACTTTGGTGGTTCATTTAACGGCTTAATTTCCTTGGATAAATGATGTATACCAAAGCATTGTAAGTGGTGGAAAGAATCTAATGATTTCCCTCGTTTCTGCAACCAACTGTGGAGACGTCGTTGTAATTCTTCTGGCTTTGGCGTATTGAAATTGAAGGGTACTGGTGTTTGGAACTTGACTTTCTTTCGCTCGCTTTTAACAGCGGACACTACTATATCGTTTTTAATGCAGTCATCTTCGTTAATATCTTTTAGATTTACCTTATTCAACTTTTCTCCAATCGACGCCCATTTGTGAATGCAGTTTGATAGCTCATTTTTGCTTATTCTTTTAAAATGTACTGCTGATATAGATCGCCTTACTGGTTGACTGACGGCTCTTTTAGTTTCAAAAACCGTGTGCCTCTTGTTCAATAATAAGTTTGAGTCTCTAATAACCTGCTTCAAATAGTTTGGATCGGTTTGAAGTTTGACAGCGTTATTCACACTCTCTTTCGCAACCACTTTTGGTTTGTACAACCTATCGAAGACCGACTGTCGGTTTTGGGTTTGTGGTTTCGGTTGAGTAGGTACCACAGTTGGTTTCGGGAGGCAGCTAACTCTATTAGTTACGATGCTTTTCCTTGAGACGGTACTAACATTGCTGGGTCTAGCTTTATTACTGTTTGTATCTGGCTTTTTGGAAACATCAGGCATTTGCATTTTTGGCATTGATTTAGTTTTCGCCACTGGCATATTTGGTTTGTTAACTTTATCGTTCAATGCCTTAACTTCATTTTGGCCGCAACTACTTTTAGTCTCTTTTTTAATTGGTGCATTCAGATTAGTCTTAACATCTTTGTTTGCTGGTTTTTTTAAGGCATTAGGAGCTGTTATGGGTCTCTTAGTGGTCCCATTAACATGAGAAATATTCTTTACTGTGTGAGACACATTATTTCTTGTGGGTATTTGGCTCGTGTCACTCTTAGACCTACTGGCCACAGATATGCTTGAGACCGACTGTTTTAGCAAGGATTGAGATTCATCTTTGTTATACTTCTTGAGATTCAATTCTCGCAACTGTAAAAAAAATCAATAGATCATTAATATATATATGTAATAATAACTCAAAGGTGACTGACTGACTGATATAGTGATCTATCAACATTCAGCTCGAACCACTAGACGGTACAGGCTGAAATTTGGCATGCAGATAGAGGTTATGACATAGGCATCCGCTAAGAAAGGATTTTGATCAATTCTACCCCCAAGGGGATAAAAAAGGGGATGAAAGTTTGTACTTCTTAATGCAAGCGAAGCCGCGGGCAAAAGCTACTAATAACTATATGGTTGTTTGGCAAGGAATTTTGACTTAGTAGAATGACTATGTTTCGAATTGGGAGGTACCACCGCTAAATCTATTTTTAGCGTGAAGCTATTCTTGTATTTCGGTGGAAGGTTGGTTGCTAGCTCACGTTTATAAGAGGCGCTCATCTGAGAGAACCGTTCTATATGAAGTTGCTTATAGATGTTCATGTGGGGTAGTGATCACTTACCATCAGGTGGACTGCATGCTCATTTGCTACATCAAAATAAAGACATCAAGTGTGTACCACTAAAGCATTACATATTTTCCTTAAAGAGGATAAATACAAAACACCCAGACCCAGAACAAGAATCTAAAATACAAAATTCAAGATGTAAATATCTTCCTGGCCGAAATTGGAAAAGATATAATTTCATTGTTATTTTGAAGTAGCAACCAAACATGCAATCCACCTGATGGTAAGTGGTTACTGCCGCCTGTGGGCATGTGTAAGCAAGTTCATATAGAACAGGGTTTCTATATGAAGTAGATCACAGATGCTTTGCTACTCCTGAGGAATAAGATGGTTGCCTTATATGAAGGAATGCCTAACTTTTTTGTTAGTAAGTTAAACATCAGAAATTATACTACCTTTTCAATTCTTGCCTTTTCTCTAGCAATTCTCTCCTCTCTCAACTTATTGAGGCGTTCTTTTTGTTCTGAAGCAGTCTTGGTGTCCATTGTGAATATTCTAAAACAGAAAGCAGTAATAGGTAAAATAGTATTGCAATGTACATTAATTCTTAAAGAGCTTGAAATTGGTGGATATTGCTTAAACTATCCATTCATAAGATAGATTATTCCCACGATTCTGTCAACATCACATTTCCCGCTACTCGACCAAGCTAACTATACAAACGGGAGGAATGCGGTCTCCCTCTCTGCTCCCATCTCATGCCCTGCTCTTGTCCTAGTACCGTTCGCACCTAAACTCCCTGATCTATTACTATTTACTATTAATAAAACAAATAAAAAAAATAAATTTGTTGCACTCATTACTTTCTGTCACAATGGTAACCTAAATATGTAAAAAAACTTTGTTACGGATAAACGTTAAGTATAAATTATTAAGACAGAAATGTATTAAACTTTACATTTCATTAAAAACAACATTTCACAAAAAATCATTATTGCTATTGTATTTTGTCATCAGTACTTGCATTCTTGCGAGTGACGTCACGTTTGACATTTGTCTAGTTAGCGTGGTCGACTAGTAGTTAGCTTGGTCGACTAGTAGTTAGCTTGGTCGGTTTGTATAATGAGTATCCTAAATGTTAATTTAGGCCGTAGACTTTGTGTGACTCTTAATCCAAATCCATTCAGTAGTTTTAGTGTAAAGACATGGGGCTCTTCAAAAAAGGTGTGAAAAGAGTTCTCCTTCAAAGCCGGCGATACATTGGCGACTCCCCTGGTGTTGCAAATGTCCATAGGCGGCGGTGACTACTTACCATCACACTTACCAGGCTCTGCCTTATCATTAGATTTAGGTACAAAAAAACCACCGGTACGAGTCAATCATAGGGCCAGTAACTGGAACAGAAGGAAAATGGAAGAAGACCATACTGACTATCCAGCCATCCACCCAGGATCCTCACTGCTGCGGAGTCACTCAATAGTGAGGATCAGATCTCAGACTAATCACCGAGAGAAATCAGTATTTATAGGAAGATCGCGATACTGAAGGTGAGAGAGTGAAAGTGAATGAGAAAAAAATATATAAAAATATTTTTAAACACAAGCTTTTATTACAACGCACTGAAAATAATAAAATAAACCTTGTAGTCATCAAACCCATCATTTTGTTGCATTATAAAATTTTATATCATATAAAAGCTGCGAGATTTTCCAGATTAGATTGATTAAGACCAAGTTCTGTAATTTCCAGATTTATTTTCGGCCATTTTTGATGAACAACAATACTGATTATATATAACTGCATTGTCATTAGAAATAAAGGTGTGTGTTTTTTTTTTAATAATGCGATCCTACTCCCGAGGGCTGAGATGGTCGCCTCATATATAAGTGAGCCGGCAACCACACCCTTCCACCGAAACGCAAGAACTGCTTCACGCTAGAAATAGCTGTGGCGCTGGTACTTCCCCGGTCGAACTACATTAGTTCTACCACCTGGCACCTGTGTTCCAAATTTCAGCTTAATCGGACACTAAGAAGTGGGATATATTTAGCTTACAAGATTCGACTTCAACATACTTACTCAAATGCAAGCATTGCAAGTTAAATCTTATGACGACAAAACATATGTAATTATATCGTCGAAAAATACGATTATGTATGTGTTTTGTATAGATAAGATAGGTTGAAAAAATAACTCTATAGATATAGCAATTTTGCACATCTCTGAAAGACGGGCACTCTAATAAAGAAAATAAGATGTAGAACGATTCTAATACGTAATAATTAATATGGGCGTATCTCATTTAAATAAAATCATCATATATCAATCATAAGAGGCGTAAATAAACCATCTTTTTAAATAAGTTAATTAGTAATTGGAAATTACCTGGTCATAAAACGGAACTTCGTTAATTAAATGGCCATTTCTATAAACTGTACGTACCTAATATGGGAAATGAAGCTACTGGTTAGATAGAAATAGAATTAATACGTGTATTTATGATTGGCGTCGCGTATTCTAATGAGAATTTAATTAAATAGAAATGAAATTGCAATAGTAAAATTCAGGTATAATTAAACGCTAAAATCGCTTTCTAAACTCATAGACCCATGCTAGGATTTCCTGTGTCGTGGGTAACATGGACACACAAACACAAATACACAAACACCTAGACCCAGAACAGAATCTAAACTCACTATTCAGATGTCTGTCTAGCCGGGGATCGAACCGGGAATCCACAGCGTGTCAGACCGGTACGGTGACCGCTCTGCCACTAGGGTCGTCATTGCCTAATATGCCTAATGGCCTTAATATCAATGTTATACACGTCTGGTACTTAAGAAAAGACTATTACACTTGTGGTTATGAAATATTGCTCAAAAATCATACAATATGTCAATATTTTAGATATAAATATATTTAAAGGCATGCAATAAAAACCACTGAATTTAATTAAAATATACTTATTAGGCCATATCTTAATTTAACATTTAGTATTCATTTCATTAAAATTCATCAATGCTATCAAATGGTAATTAAATTTAAAGTTATGATTTACAGATATAATAAATTCAATTAACATATATTAATAATAAGCTTAAAGTTTAAAACAGGCAAGCCGTTCAATTAATGGTAAGTGGTCACTCCAAGGGAGGCTGTAATAAAGTCTATGTAGTACAGGGATTCTATCTGATGTCCCTGGAGCACCGGGACTAGAATAGGGCTACGGTATCCCCTGCCTGTCGTAAGAGGCGACTAAAAGGAGGCTTCCACGGTTGCGGGCGGCAAGAGTGGGAGCTCGAACCACCCAGCTAAGTAATCGTGGGTAGGACAGTGGCATGTGTGGTTGCATACCATCGTATACACAAGGAATACGGTGAGCGCTAATGTTCACGGGAACGGAACCAGAAAGGGGCATCGAGCTTGGAGGACTCCGTTTGCGTTCCGTTGGAGATCCCGGAGTTCTTCACACAGTGCTGAGGACAACCACTTGGGGGTTATAGGGCGATAAAAATCCCACATAAACCGACGGCTCTCCCACGTCGTCGGGTACCTTTTGAAGGTTTGGCCGTCGAAAAAAAAGGAATTCTATTTAAACTTATTTTCACAAATTAACCCCGCGTGTTTTTTGTACGTTTTGCTACATTATAACTTTATTGGTGAAATTTTAACTTTACTCTAACTAAACTTAATTCAAATAAATTGCCAATTAAGCCTCTAGTTTATTCAAACGTAAGGTAAATAATATAGCTAGTTTGGCCTAAGCATAATATAAAGATAGTTCATTTCATTTCATATAAGCCTAAGTATATAATATATAGATAATTCACAAAAATATTTAGCAAGCGGTTGTGTTAATCGAAACTTAAGGTTAACACGTTATCGGAATGTTAAAAACGTTTAAAAATAATTAACATCGACTCATAAGGTGAGTGGCGACTGCACTCGTGTCGTCATCGGTCACACCCACGTTTCAACGCCACGATTGATTGATAACACCTTGGTAGTTTCGTTTATTTCGGTTCAGCCACTATAGAGTAATGCGGACATTTACCTGTTCAAATAAAGATCTTAACAAAAAAAATGTGAAAATAACAGACCCTAACACTGAAAATAGCAGTAAGGTTTTTTGTTTTAGGTTAGGTTTAGACATAGATTTATCTCATAAAGACTTACTTTAGTAACTTACATGAGAATATTAAAAAGAATAACAAAAATTTAATTCATTATGTTCGTCGTTATAAGTATTATACGCAATTAACACATTTGTCTTTTTTGTGTAAATTTTGTTTTCAATATGTTAAATGAGTGTACATTTTTAATGTGTGCAGATATGTTATTATAAGGCTGCGCTCCTTCATATGTTAATGTTTTTCTACCATATGACGTTCTAATATCTTTTGAAATAATAAATTTAAAATATTTGTAACGAATTACATATATTTCAGATACGATGGCACGACTAGCGATAATGAATGTTATAATTTAGTATATTATTACCTTATTTTTGTCTTGTCATAATTTGTCTTATCTATGGTATGACAATTTATGCTATAGCACATTTGGACAGTAAATGACCAAAACATGTAATGTCCGTTTCACTCTCGTGTCACGTCAGTCCATCCCAACAGGTGCTGGTCGTGCCGCGGGCGATTTTGACACCGTGCAACGGAACCTTTTTCGCCACATGCACTTTAATCGTATTAACAATGTGCACACTGCACCCAAACGAACCATTTTAGGCTTTAACTGTCGGTTACTTCGTTGTAATATGTATCTAAATGTATATAAGTTAATTTTATAGATTTTGAGTACATGGTACGTCAAAAAGACATCTAAATTTCTCTGATAGAAAAGTAATTACAACATATTTTAATGCTATAATACATATAACAATATCTTACAAAAATCACATTTATTTTCAGCTTACCGATGACGCAAAGTTCAAATTGTTTTTTGTTTCTTAGATTTTAGTTTAATTCGACCACAGATTACGAAATAGTCAAACTTTAAGGTTTGAACATTAAGAATAAAGAAAATATTTTTTTACATATATTTCAGATACCGAAATTTTGGCCTAAGCCGAAGGTTTGACGCAAGAGAAAAAATTTAACAAACTAACGAATGCAGCAGAGAGTGATTGCTATCAGCTCTTGAGGTTATTTATACATAATCAACATAAATATTGATATACAAAAGTTATTTAAACTGGTATCTTGTTCACTTTTAGATAATTTGCAACCGATTTTGGTTTTTAAAAATTCGACTTCGGCTAAAGGCTGGGAGCCAATTAATCGCTTTTGGCTTCGGCCAAAAATCGATCATCGTTCGGATACTAAAGATGTCTAAGGGTGAAAGTAGAAACAGTCAGATAGACAGCATGTTCGTTCACTACTTCAATTTGATTAAAAAACCTTATGATTCCATTAAAAATGTTGTGTTAGCATGATCGTAATTAACGAGTGACCATAATTTGACATCAAATGAAAACCAACTTGAACGGTTTGCGGTTTTTATTTTAAATTAAAATGATATCCAATAAAATTTACTACAATATCAATATGTTTATCCAATTTTGAGGGATGGTTTTTAATACAATATTAGCGTTTTACGCTTTTGGTTCCGTTTGCGTGTTTGCTTTTTAACTGACGATGTCAGAAGGATTATGGTTTCCAAGTATATTATGTATGTTTGTATTTTATTAAATGGTATAAAGTATTTCTCATAATTAGATTTAGTTTTATAGCGCGGGTTACACAGGAAACATTAAATTTGAAAATATGTTTATATAAAAAAAAATAAGAATACATTGCAGTTTATTTTTCGTATTAAAAAAACTACCATTTGATACCTATATCATGTGATACACAAAATATATTCTTTTCATATTAGGGCATCCGCTATAACCAATGTAAATTCTCACTATGCCCTTACTTACCTGGTGTGGCTAAAACTAGAAAAACATACATGGGGCCAAATAATTAAATACGTCTAAAGCCTAAAAATAATAACTTTTGCGGGTGGTAGAACCAGAGTAGTTCAACCGGGGTAGTACCACCGCCACACCTATTTCTAGCGTGAATCATTTTTTTGCGTTTCGAGGGGACCATCATAGTCCTCGGGAGTAGCAACGCATCTGTGATTGACTTCAGATAGAACCCATGTTCTATTTGAAGTTGCTTACAGGTGTCCGTGGGCGGCACTGACCACTTACTAGGTGGACTGCATGCTCGTTTGCTACTTAAATAAGATAAAAATAAAAAAAAACTTCAAATACTATAACTAATAATATCGATCTATTCACCGATTGGTCGCTTGCAGTATAGCAGTGTAATTACCAGTACTGGCATAGCGGACATTTACCAGTACTGGCATAGCGGACACGAAAGTCCGTGCTAATCATAATTATAAACAATAAATAAATGTATTACTGATATATTTACGGCAGCTCAACTTTATGTCTGTGCATTAATTAAGTATTCGGTACGCGTCTTGAATATGAAGACAGCGGGAAGCTATGCGCATTGCATAGATTGTATTTCCATTGCATTTATCCTGCATATTTATTTGAATGATGGCTTTGTTATTAGGCTCCATACACCGGGATTCGGGGTTCATAATCCAGACAAGCGCCTGTGATTTTTTGAAGTGAAAGTTCTTTAAAATCGATGTGATTTCAAACAAAATTGCGTCACGATAAAGAAACATAAAAGAAAAATACGGATGAGTTCTAAAGAATACCTGAACAAGTGCGTGTCGTACACGAAGAGTTTTGTACCATTAAGTCTTAGCAATAGGGTCCCGTTTTTACTCTTTGAGTAGAGAACCTATTAATTTGCACTTGGTCAGCGCGAGAGGCTACAGGACTACACTATAGTCCCTCGCGGTGGCCTTCTTACTCTAAAGGGAGACCCTGCCCAGCAGTAACAGTAATACGCATGCTTTCTACGCTCATAGCCCTATACTAGGATTTTCTCCTATGTCGTAGGTGCCATGGACACACAAAGACGAATACACAAATACCCAGATCCAGAACAGAAATCTAAACTCATTATTCATATTTCTGTCTGACCAAGAATCGGACCCGGGACCTACGATGCGTCAGACCGGTATGGTGACTGCTCCGCCACGCGGGTCGTCATGGATTAATGTCTATTAATTAAATTTATATTTCCGCCTAATAACAGTAGTGTCATGCATTGCTGCAGACTAGCAGCACATTTGTGGCTAACCTGAGGTAAGTCTGGTTTTATCTGGGATTGGTAACAAACGTTACATATAACATATACGAAAGTAGTAAATATGTATGCAGTCCACCAGATGGTAAGTGGGCACTGCCGCCCAAAGACCTAGTAATCAACCACACATAGGATTTGCATCTTACCTGAGGTTGGCCACAGACGCCTTGCTACCCCTGAGGACTAAGTTGGAGCGCCTCTGATAAATAAATTTGCCAGGTGGTAGAACCAGTGTAGTTCGACCGGGGAAGTGCTACCGCCACATCTATTTCTAGCGTAAAGCAGTTCTTGCGTTTCGGTAGAAGGGTGTGGATGCAACGCATCTCTGGTCGACTTCAAATGGAACC
>DWNE01009350.1:0-10956 GCA_018249875.1 Cecropterus toxeus | reverse complement strand
ACAGAAATATGAATGATGAGTTTAGATTTCTGTTCTGGGTCTGGGTGTTTGTGTATTCGTGTTTGTGTGTCCATGGTTCCCACGACATAGGAGAAAATCCTAGTGTGGGGCTATGAGTGTAGAAAGCGTGCGTGTATGTGTGTATATTCTTTGTAATTGCTCAAAGTATCTTTTGTCCAGCGTTTCACCTTATTTTATACTAGCGATGCCCCACAGTTTTACTCGCTAGTACATAAGAAATAACAAACAAACATAGCGTGATATTATATAGCCTATAACCTTTCTCATTGAATGATCTATTCAACACTATGTTAACTTTTGAATGCGCTTTAAAAAATAACTCTTCAGCTTTATAATATTATAATAATAAGAAAATAAATGAATAATATTAAGCTACATTTATTAATTTTATTGTTACGTACTTCATTACTTGTAGTTTCTTTAACCCAAGATTTATAGTCCTTCTCATATATGTAAAATCATTTTTGTAGGATTTTGTAGACGATAATGGATAAAAAATATACGTTCCGTATATGTTGGAATTAGGACACTATACATGCGTTGCTACCTGCATGCCGTAGCATACTTTTCAGAGCATAGATATAAAGATAATTATACTAAGAAAAATGTCTATTTAGGTATAAACATGTGCAGCTTGGAATACTTTTTATTCCTATTAAATGTCGGATTGATGACTTCATATCCGTTGCTAACGGAAATGCAATAAGTAGGCTGTATCAATCTCGTAGCCATACTAAGAACCCGCGTCGTGAACGTACAAATAGATAATAAAAATCTTCACGTTAAAAACAGAACTAATATCACTTAAATCTGTACTAATTCAATAATTTATACAAATGAGATGGTGTGCGTCTGTTTGTTTATAACACAAGAACCACTGATCCGATTTACATGAAGTTTTACATAGATGTAACTTATTTGACTGGTCAGTCTGTAGGCTACTTTTGATTTCGTTCTTTTTCGCGTTATTAAGTCGCGTTATTTAAAGAAGGTGACTATTTAAGTGACGTCACTACACCCTTAGGTTTAAGACTTTTAAATATTGCCATTTTAATTAAGAATGGCATATACGAGGTTAACATTCAATCTTCTATCCGTAAGGTCCTTATTACTTTTCATGTACCTCCAACGGCTAGCGAGTAAAACCAAATTTTTTGTCACGTAGCGAAGCAAGGGTACTTCAGCTAGTTATTTCCATCCATCCATCCGCCTTTTAAGGTCCGCTGCTGGATATAGGCCTCCCCTAAACGGCGCCACTCCAACCGGTCCTGTGTCTTCCGAATCCAACGGTTATTTATATAACAATAACGCTTTCTATACTTATAGCCCCACATTGGGATTTTCTCTTGTGTCGTGGGTGCCATGGACACACACAAAGACGAATACTCAAACACTCAGACCGAGAACAGAAATCTAAATTCATAATTCAGATATCTGTCTGGCCGGGGATCGAAGCAGAAACCCACTGCGGGTCAGACCGGTATGGTGACCGAACCATCACGCGGGTCGACATTTGGACGAACCGTGTGGCGGAAATGTCGTTGTATGTCCGGAGTGATGACCGTGCGCCACACGTGATTCCAAAACAAAGAAAGCCTTCGTTAATGGATGTAGATTTTTATCGAACTGGCGTTCCTTAATCTAGCGTATAATGAAATAGTGAATAGACATTACAGAAATAGTTTATTACGCAGACGCGCCGCGCCGGCGTCGCCGGCCGCTGATTGTAGACAGAGAAATTGCTAGCGAACTTTTGCGTATAAATAACTCATTCAACCAATTGTCCTTCCTCTATTTTGTTTTATAGTAAATACGTAGTGAGCTCGATTGCTGCGTTTATTTTGTAGATGGTAAGTGGCCAACCGCGTAATGACTTATAATTAATCAAGACGCGATAAGAGGAGGAGTTAATTTGGTTATTAGACAAGTGCTATTACAAAACGTTGAGTAATTTAAAAGTATAGCATGCGTTTATAACGTGGAAGATACAGTGTACTTCGAACGGGGCAGGTACCACCACCATACTTATTTAGCGTGGAACATTTCTCTACAATGACAACACTTCGATCGAAAAGTGTGGTTGCCGGCTCAATTGCATATGACGCGACCATGTTAGTCCTCGTGAGTAGCAACCGATCTGTGATCGACCTCAGATAAAACTATACTCACTGCTCTATATTAAGTAGCTTACCGGTATGCATTGGTGGAAGTAACTACTTACCATCAAGTAAACTGAATGCTCGATTGATTCTTTAATGTGAAAAAAATACATACATCCAATATATGACCCTAGTAAAAACGGGTATAAGTCTCATAAAAACATACGCATTCAAAACTGAAAAAAAAACTTTGGTGAAGTAAGAAATAATCTTAGTTCAAGTTATATGTTTACACACGCTTCTATCTTCTGTCACTTGTTTTCGCCATAAGGCATATGAGTTAATTCTTAGCTTCTCACATGAGTTAAGTGAAAGTCGATTAACACATGTAGTAGGGTCCTATTTCACACCTTTTTGTGCTTTTATTCTATTATAATCCATGGGTATTGTATGGCGTAAACGAGGGTTTAAATCTGGAAGAAGTCTAGCAGTGGAAATAGCTTTAATATTTATCTATTATGATCAAAAACCACAGCCTATAACCTAAAGTTATTCCTGCTTTATTACAGCGGTGTTTGTCGCTTTTGTGTCTGGTTTGAGGGTTGTGGTAAAGGATAGACTGTTATATAAGGCATTCCAACTACCTACCTACTTAAGATTAGCAAAGCGTTTGTGGCCCACCGTAGGACTTCATGACTATCTTGGGTTGATTACAGATGTGTTTAAACAACTTCTTATTATAAGATCACTTTAAGCTCATTTCCTAATGTTAGATTATTAAACTGATTTAGAACGGTTTCTTTAGGCTTTTAATTTAACATTTAACGGATATTTTATACCTTTACAGGCAGCTTTTTTTATTATTATATATAAGCATCATGTCCTCTAAGTACGTTCAAATCTTAATTTTTAGGCCCTAAAATTTAGGGGAAATCTTTGTCTAACAATGCGCGATCTATAAATATACGTAGTACGTTTCATAAACTTGATGAATTCACGAATAACTTTACTACAGATATTCTTATGTGTAGAGGCTAGTTTAACTAAGGATTTCATACTCGGCTGCCACCTTTATGGTCCATATAAACTCAACATAAAAACAACAAACAGTTCTATTCAAAATGGATACTAGAATAGCGGCAGGTAGGCGATGTGTAACGAGTAATGACCTTGCTCAGTCCCCGGCACGACTAATTGTGTACTTGTAGATGAATGCTGATGAAAATAATGAAGTTTTCTTAGTAATTGCTAACTGAACACTATGGTCACGTTGTGCTACTTTACGATAATCTTCTCTGCAACATGGATTACGATGTGATTTGGATTGAATATAAATATCCACATTTCAAAACGGGACGCAAAATAAATCTTATTTGCTCGTCTTTAACTTAATTCCTGAAATCATTCTTAGCTAATAGATATGAACTAATTTTCTTTGAAATATGAAAACATTACATTACTGTTGTATTTCTTTTCCTCCTTTTTCGACATGTTTCAATAAAATGAAAAGACATACTTTCGAAAAATGTCACCCTTCTTCAGAAGTAGTCAGGTTAAAAATTATATCACTTATTAAAGTTCGGTGTTATTTTATTGTTGACATACATTTATTTAAGAGGTTTCATTTAAAGCCATAATTAAGGGAATACGCTAAAATTTTGGTAAATTAATAATAATTCTTACTGAATTTAGGCGGTTCTCATACACTGTGATGGAGTGGGCCTTTTTTGCAGCTCGACCTAAAGCCTCAGACATTTTAATGGGAGTTTTAGCGTGACTTTGCCGGTAATGAAGGGCTTTATACGGCGTTATTTAAATTATGACCTTTTATTTTATTATTCGGTACTTACCAATTGTATTAAATAACACAGTATTAAAGTACCATTACCGTCAGTACCTATGGAATATATAAAAATAAAAAGCTGTTTGCGTTATACCGTATTAATTGTACAATATGGTAACTGAAAAGTACATATTCTTTGTTGTGGATGGCTTGGACATACACAAAGATAAAATCATGTTCACTCAGACCCAGAACAATAATCTAAATTCATTATGCAGACTTCTATCTGGCCGGGGATCGAACCCGGAACCCTCTGTGTGTCAGACTTTTCTAATATTTTTATAAAGATTTATAAAAATATTAGAAAAGATCTTAACTTGAGACAATATTAGAAGTCCAAGTAGTGTTCCTTTGTTCTCCTTTAATGTTCGATATGGGTTAAAACGTCGATAATTTGGATTTAACAAAGCGAGATAGTAGTTACTTAACGTTTTATTTAATCATTTCAGCAACTGACGGTGGAATTCTTCATCTACAAAGACCACATACCAGTGGATGACCTGGGCATCACGGCGAAGGAGCACGACCAGCACAAATTCACGATTTGGTACCGGAAGAGGAATTTAAAGTCCTATAAACTGGAGACCAGGGAACCCAAAGTGAGAAATGTCTGGGTAGAAGAGATCACATCGCTTCTGTGGGAGCAGGCCATGCAAAAGAAAGGTGAGATTTATTTATTACCAGCAAATTTACACAATAAGAGGTGTTTTAAAATACAGAAGTAGCAAACGAGCTTGCAGTCGATGGACTGCAAGCTCGTTTGCTACTTGCTACTTGCGTCAGATGCACTGGTAATCAGATGTGATTACCAGTGCATCTGACGCTCATAAACATTTGTAATACGAGTCGATCAGACAAGATACGAGTTCTAACTAAGGTACTACACAGATGCATTGCTATCCCTGAGGACTAAGCTGGAACGCTTTGTAATTTTTTCTTAGGGATATGTCTCTCTAAGGGTGTGGCCTATTAAACTAGAATACAGTGCTTGACACTGAAGTTATTATGAGGAAGTTAAAGGTGTGGCGGTGGTTAAAGACTATAAATATAATATTATTAAGGCTGCATGGTCCTATGCTACTTTTATTATATTAAACAGTAGCCGTTTCGCTCAAATTTGAATGTTAAGACGGCGTAGAAAATGCAAATCTGGTAAATGATACGATATTGATAATTATACTTATACTAAATTTAGAGGTTTTAATTTTCAACAGATGACAATAAAAAGAGATTAAATCATTAACTTTTCGAAATCCCACTCTCCTTAACGACCCTTTATTGATATGTATGTTTTCAATACGGATGTATTGCAAACGATATTTCTACGTTGGTAGCATTATGTCGCTATCAAGTCACTACGTAAAATGGCCGGATTACGCTTTACGGGTGGCTGTAAACCACAACACGTAATGTATCAGCCGCGATTATAGCCGAATAGACTCCATTAACTAGCGAATAGGAAGTGCGGCGAGGATTCATAAATTGTCGGTATTTTTGTGCAATGATCATAGGTGTTGTGCGGATGTTGAAACTCTTGCACGTCCACTGCGATTTTATATGTAAGCATTATAAACCAAAAAATCCCGATTGCTGAAACTAAAATTTGCAGTAACGCTTTGTACCTTGCGTCAGAAGGAAGGTAATGTTTTGTATGTATGTTTGTACGTATGTTTATTTGTATGTATGTCCATTTCTTTGGCACGCGCTTCGATCAAATATCTACTAGATTAAGTGTTGCATACAAACGCAGCTCGAAAAAATGGCAAGAGTTTGCTATACTACAGTACATATTACGATGATATAAAACTGAAAGTTAGATGTACTTCACTAAAGAAAGACACTCCTTCAGAAACCTTACTGTTATGGTGGTTGTTTTTGCATTTTTTAAAGCACACTGAGGCATTATAACGCGTCAACTCGTTCGCTATGGTTAGACGATACTATATCGAAATAAGACCACAATTTCATTTGTGCTCTTATTTCTCTTGCCCTTTTTGGAGCCGTGACCTTTAATCTAGTATATATTTGATCGAAGGGCACGCGCTCCAGCCCAAACGGCTCAACGGATTGTGACGTATGACATATCGGTAGAATTGTCTTAGTTTGCAGACTGACATAGGCTATATAATTTAAAAAATGGCGACAGGAAATAAAGGAAAAAGGGAGGAGAGGGACGATATTCTTTACTATTATGATAAGATGGGTATCAAATTAAAGCTAGTGAATAGACCAATCTAAAAATTTCAATGACTGTCATATGCTAGGATCAGTTAAGCCATTTGAATTCTAGCGCTTACCAAAGTAATGTACATAAACACGTACAAACATTCGCTTAATAACATTACCCACGTCTGAAGAAATAATTCTTTGAAATTTCTCTATCAATTTTTAATAAACTGTACTTCTTATATGTTTGCGAAAAACACAATTGAAAAATACGATTTGCTATCCGAAATCCATGGACTTTGCATCCTTAATAATTAAAGGCAGATAATAAATTACTTTCACATAGATAATATTGATTTATCAATTAATTTACCACAGTCATAGTTTACATTTTGTACAAATATTGTATTGTATGTAAGTTCTTAAGGATTAAATTGATGAATAATACGCGGATATAATAATATCTCTGAATTTTTAAGCCAACAGTCCTGCAATTTGGCATTAAAATATTATCTACCTAGATAGGTAGGTTTTTGGTGATTTTAAAATTATTATTTGTAATAACTTTGTAAATTATTTATACAATATATACCCACCATTTGGAAATTACTTTGTAAGATGATCTCAGTGTCTTAAAAGGATTTTTAAGTAATTTCAATTTCAAGTTGGTCGATAATTATAATTTTTATTAGTACTAGAAGCCAACGCCGTACTTCTGTGGGCTCCATTGACGATCCAGCTATTAACTCGAGTGGCCACATTTCTCAAAGAAAGTTGTTGGGTCCATCTGGCACGCAAGCCGGCCCGTAATTCCCGCATAGTTAATACGGACAAACTTTTTAATTGGTCGTCATCTGCTCCCGTCTTTGTACGTGACCGACTTGTTCTACCACAGGCGAGTAAATAAAAGATGGAAATATTTACGATTCCGAATGAGAAGCAAATTTTTGATACTCCTTGTGAAGTATTATCATCAATTCATTATTGCCCCGTTGCTGGGTAATGATCTTCTCTCAGAATGAGAGAGTTTTAGGCCATAGTCCACTGCGCTGGCCAAGTGCAAATTGGTAGACAAAATTGTGAAGTATTCTGATCCATAACATAAAGCCTAGGTATTGTTTTTTATTATGGCCAAATTTTAATATATATTTTTTCCATCTTTTAAATTTAATTACTAACTCGTTGATTCTTTAAATTATATTAACAATCAAATCAACCAACGACCCCAAAGAAACTAGTTTATACGCGAGCCGTTCATCAGTGTAATGCTCAGTATTTCCTTTAATCATAGTCCTATGATCTTGTAAGATTTATCGCTTAAATTGCTAGTTACAAGTTACACGTCAGCAATGGGAAAGATGTCTAATGGCAGGAGAGCAAGGTTCTTTATCGTTGGCTGACGCACGCGGGGTCGTCGACTTAACTTTTTTATTGGGTGCACTTGCATGTGCATTGCGTCTGTGGGAACGTCAGGAAGTCGACGTTTTTTCTGACATCAATCAATTTCGTTTTGCTCGTCGAATGCCAGCGCAAATAAGCTGCAACGGCAATTGTATGCGCGTGAGCGCGTACTGCTGTAATAAAGTATCTTGAATTTACACGGGAAATAAAACGTAATGTAATTGATAACGTACAATGATATAAACGATTGATTGAATTACATAATCAGTTTTACAAGTAATTCAAGCTATTCTTATTATACAGTAAAGAAATCTAATTGATACTTTTTTTTTGTCGTTTGGACGTATATCTGATTTTATTTTCGGTTGGACGTATTTTATGAACTTGTCTTTACACATTTGCCCCCAACGTTTATGACATAAGGAGTCTTGCATGAAGCTAACGTATATTTTATTAGGTTTTGAGAATAGCTTATGAATTTCTACTAATAAATGTGTAGTGAAAATTGACGTCAACGCGCACATTAGCTTTTCCCGAGCCCATAAAAACAAAACTTTCTACGTTATAAATGATGTAATAGTTTGATGTGATTGATGAGTTATATTTTCTATAGTATTCCGTCCACGTACACTCGTGTAGTACTTTAAATTGCAGCCGAAAGTCACATCTGATCCATTTTCGAAGCAATTCATTTGTGCAGTACGCGTTGGAATCTTTTCTTTTTTATTTGGTTTCGCCTGTGCCAGTATTTCTCGAAGGCAGATTATATAATGCGGAATTAAATGAATTGGTAGGTTTTGTTTTTATTTTATTAAGGCCATTTATAAGCGAGAGCTTCTAAAAGAAATAAGGTGTGACTAATAAATTTATTTAGCGGATGAACGTGCATTTCTTTTTGTTAGCGAAAGCAGTTGTGCAATTTGGTTAAACTGATTTGAATTAAATATAACAAAGTGATTTTGATTAATTATTAAGATTATATGACGTCATGGAGTGTTTCTTTTTTAAATAATTGTGTAATATATAGCAAATGATTTACAGATTACGTTATATAACCGTAAAAGGCTTATTTGTAAAGGTTGTAAAGGGTAAAAAAAATAATAGAAACTCAACTTTTTATTTACTTGTACTGTCTGTACCTAAATCTTAATCTAAGGTGCCTTCTGGTGGGATCAAGCTTTAGAAAAAGTTGGTAAAATTTGGCTCATACTTGATTTAGACGCTGTTATATATTGGGCTTAGTATTGTTGGGTTTCAATTTAAACTTAGATTCGATTACTTCACGTTCTACTCGTGAAAATTTATCAAATACACACAGTACGTACTAACGGTAAATACTATTTCGTAATGTGACATTAATTATATCGGCTCCTACTTAATCTTACACATTGCAATACCAAGTTAAAGTATTAATGAAATTGCGAAAGTGTTTTTCTTTGTACAATCACATTGTCGTAGCGATTACATCGATAAGTTAAATCTTGTGTATGCCTTTGTGTAACATTTCCAACCAGGGATGTTACGTACCTACCGTAACCGAAAATATTGAATATCCGAAATAAAAAAATATTCGTAACCGTATCCGTTATAAATTCGGATGATTTCGGATGTGATCCGAGCCAAGTTTTTTGGTTTAGTAAATAACACATAAAATTGATTAGGAAGGTATAATAATATTACAAATATGACTGATTTTTATAGTAAATTATAACATAGATATAAAACTAAACTATTACGTATATGTATTTTACGTTCCTAAAACGTTACGTAAAATTCATTTAAAATAACCGTATCCGTAACTATCCGTAATTTTTAGATTTCTGTTTTTGGACTGGGTGTCTGTCTGTCTGTGCCTAAATGTTAATCTAAAGTAGGCAAGGTTAGTAATCTGGTCGGGTCAGGTTTTCGAAAAGGTGATAAAACTTAGCTCATATTCGACTTAGACTGTTATATATTTCGATTTGTATTGTTGGGTTTCAATATAAATTTAGATTCGATTTTCTTACGATTTACTCGTGAATATTTATCAAACACACACCGATCGTATTAACTTTAAATACTGTTTATTTTACGTATCCGAAACCGGTACAATACTATTCCTATATTCGTATAAAGATCCGAATTTTCATATCTATAACATCCCTGCTTCCAACCAAAACGATATACTGACGTATGTGTCACAATAGGCTTTTGTTTACTAAGTTAAATGTGGGCGGTGTTTAGTTAGTTTAGTATGTTTTTGTGAATCATGCCAGACTTTGACGCTTCGTTGTATATTTAATATCATGGCGCGATAACTTTGCAATTTATTTGTAAACATTTTAGTCAATTATTTATGTCTAGTGGTTTGATATTCGCTCTCGCGTAGTGTTTTGAAATCCAGGCATACACTTTTGAAAATAATATAAATTTATTATGACTTGATTAAAGGTGAAGGTTCTTGACTTAGTCGTGTTCTTTAAAAAGTTTTCAAAGGTGTTTAGAGGTTATTAATTCGCACTTAGCCTGAGCGGTGATTTTTTGGCCTAAACTCCTCTTACACTGAGAGAAGACCCATTTTCACTAACTATTGAAAACAATTTTTGAAGAACTCTTCAAGGTTTTTGTCACAGTTACAGTCGGTAAGATGTAAATGTGTATAAGGTGTGAAAAGAGTTCTCCTTCAAAGCCGGCGATGCATTGGCGATTCCCCTGGTGTTGCAAATGTCCATAGGCGACGATGACCATTTACCATCAGGTAGCCCGTCTGCCTTATCGTTAAGTTTAGGTATACATTTCGTATCTCGAACCCCCGATAGAAAGGCCGTGTTTCAACTACTCTAACAAACTTATAGAAATAGGTAAGATATTGCAATTTATGACAATATGGTAAATTTGGTAAGAAAACCCGCTTGATGGAGCTGTTACCGTACAGGTCAGATACACAGTGGGTTCGGGTTCGACCCCTGGCCAGGCAGACATCTGTATAATTAATTTAGATTTCTGTTCTGGGTCTGGAAATCTTAATGTGGGTCTTAGAGTGTAGAAAACGTTTTCGTATATGTACGATTGAGTTTGAGTATCAATATTGTTATAATAATGACGTTCGGTTAGTTTATAACAGTTATTCAGTAGTTTGCACCATCCATCGTCCGATGGCTGTCGGTGTTGTGTTTCCATTTGTAAACAAGAATCGCTTTCAACTTCGGCAAATGTTTATATAAATGATTTTCTGTCTGGTAATCCATGTATCCGGTATTGAGTGGGAAACACTAATGGTGGACAAATTATGGTAATAATATGGTTTATGGTTTCAGTTAGATTTATTGCTGTATAGACAAGTTAAGGAGATTACTGTCAAAATTGTTAAAAAGACGCTTTCTACACTCGTAGCCCCACACTAGGATTTTCTCCTGTGTCGTGGGTGCCATGGACACACAAAGACGA
>DWNE01009349.1:0-10956 GCA_018249875.1 Cecropterus toxeus | reverse complement strand
TTTATTCCCAAAGACAATATTAACCTCAAACTAAAAGTTTTGTATGGTGCCTAATACTTTTGCTCGTGGCTGTATAACATTCAAATCCTGACAACGAAAGTTATGAAAACCACTATTAACCCATTTGTTTAACATTTAATATTACTATTATAATATTATATTTCACTACACGACCTATGAACGAACCAAGAAAAATGGACGAATATATCACACACATAAATAACACAACCTTTAATAAAATGAACATAATGATATAGTAGTAGTTACTGCTTCATAATTTTGAATAACATTTGTTTGTCACTTTCAGTTCTGCGATCCAGTGACAAATTGGGAAGAATGCTCTATATACGATACAGCCCTGACCGTCGAGACATCCTACGAGCGCATGAACCCAGACGTACTGGAGGAAATGCACCACAAAGGCGTTCAACTCACGCCTCCAAAAATAACATCGAATTGTCGGTGCCGTGAACCGAACTATTGGAAACTAATAAACACGACAGAAGATGGCAATGTGCATACGTATAGATGTGCTTCCTTGCCACCTTGTAAATCGGGAGATTTCTGTGGAAACTTCAATTACGAATTGAATTCATTATATCAATCCTGCTTGTGTCCCAGGAACCACATGTGCGTACACAACGGGGGTATTACGCATTTGCAAATATCAGAGTTGTTATATCGAGGGAAAGGATGGAAAGCTTACTGCCAGCCAATCAGTGACGACTATAGCTACGAAGATTATTAGTTATTTAATGTTAATGCAAATATCCTTTACACTTAATGAAGTAAAGGTACGCTTAATGTTTTTATAGCCAAATTAACCATATATAGAAATAATATGTGTAATATATTTTTATATGGCTAATTTGTTTGAAACAATCGAGGTACAAACTCAAGAAGGGTGCAGCACGAATATTTATTAGTAACTATTAAGCAGGAGTTTGTTTAACAGTCTGCTGACAGTCTTTGTTACCCAACATAAATTTAATGTTCCTTACAAATGTGATAAGACGGGAATTACTCAACTTTTGCAGTAACCTCATCACACATTCAAGAGTCAGCATAACATTTGTGCTTTTAGATTGAAGCATATTCATCGCACTAAGCCCAGGTACTGGTAGATAGTTAAATAGATTTGATATCTATGCATGAAAAACCACATTATTAAAAAATCATCAGTTTTAAGTTTAAGAAACATATTATCCCTATTATATTACTTTAGAATTGAGTTCTTTATGCCCTAACTTGACAAAAAAATACAAAAGGCATTTTTTAACTTTTACCTGGTTTTTCTGCTACATTTGCGACTTTTGACTATGTTATTTAGGCAACAATATGTCTAAGACTTAATGTTACACTTACCGGCGCTGGTTCAGCTGCGATGTCCTTTACAATGCTGTGAACCTGTTCAGTGAATCGTTCAGGCCACAGAACTCTGCTCACCAGACCCCCTTGTAACGCCTCTGAGGCAGACAGCTGTCGTCCAAATAATATCAAGTCATTCACCTGAAAATTTAAAAAAATATACTGTTACTGACATTTTTTCATCTATGACATTGTATATAAACTTAATACTCAGGTATCCCGAACTTTCGAGATGGTTGTAAAAAATTATAACTTTCACATTTTGTTAAATCAATGTAAATCAAACATCGTAAAAAGGTAATTTTCCATTTGTAGTATGCAAATATATGTTGCTATCAAAATTAAAGACATTCTTTTATTGTATAATATTGAAGTAGCAAACATGCATGCAGATCAATTGTTTTTTTTTTTGTTATCGAGGGGGAAACCTTCAAATGGTACCTAACGCCGTGGGAGCGACGCCGGGTTATGTGGGATTTTTACCGCACTAAAACCCCCCCGGTGGTCATCCTTGGCATTACAAAGAGGATTCCGGGATCTCCAAGGGAAAGCCACCGGAGTCCTCTGAGCGCACTGCCCCATCGTAGTCACCGTCACCTATGGAAATTTGCAACACCAGAGGAGTCACCAATCCACCGCCGGCTTTGAAGCAGAGATCTTTTTACACTCCTCTTGAAGAATCCCATGTCTCAGCACTACATCTTCACGTTCGTGTCAGGAATGAACGTGCAAATCTGACGACTGATGAATGTGACGGCCCGCGGGGCAGAGCAGTCAACGTACCGGTCTGACATGCAGTGGGTCCTGGATTCGATTCGGCCAGACAGAAATATAAATATGAGTAAAAAATGAGTTTAGATTTGTTCTAGGTCTGGGTGTTTGTGTATTCGTCTTTCTGTGTCCATGGCACCCACGACACAGGACAAAATCCTACTGTGGGGCTATGAGTGTAGAAAGCGTTAATAAATCGATACGTGCAAGTCGCATCAAGTTGATACGGTTGCAATCCAACCTTCGACGATTGTTGTGATGGAGGAATGGCGAGTCCACGCTATGACATTAGTTAGTCCCACGTACAATAGAGTGCGGCAAGCGGCAGCGCGCGAGCAGCGCGGCGGCGGCGGGCTGCGGCGGCGCGCGGGGCGCGGCGAGCGTAAAGCCGGCGCGCTCGGACGCCAGCACCACGTCGCTGAGCGCCGCCAGCGCGAGCCCCACGCCGCTGCACGCCGCGCGCACGCCGCTGCACACCAGCTTGCTGTGACGGTCCACCGCCGCCAGCAACGACCTGCACACAACACTATGAATGTAGTTGCCGCCATTTTTTCAGCAGTTTAAGTCACTGACTATACAAGGTTAAAAAACTAGTAGGTCCAAAATAAGGTACAATTATTTTTTCTTCTTAATTTTTTAACCCAAGGCAACTTTTAGGACCGTCCTAAAATTAAGAAGAGGAAGGAAGAAAAAAAGAGCGAGACCAAATGAAGTTGACATAAAAAAAAAGAAATCTATTTTTATTTTTAAATTCTTTACTATAGTATTTTGGTGTGAGAAATTAATATATAGGCATTATTAGTACTGCTGGGTTCGACCCCCGACTCAGACTGACATGTGAATGAAGAATTTAGATTTGTATTCTGGGTCTGAATGTTTGTGTACTCGTCTTTGTGTTTTCATGCAACACAGGAGAAAATCTGAGTGTCGGGCTATGAGTGTAGAAAGTGATAACTTTGTGATAACGACTACTTTGAAGCATTAAGGATAATAATGTACAGTATAATAATATAAGATGACACTTACCTAATAGCGTCGGCGACTTCAATAGCACGATCAATGTTCTTTGTCTTGTCTTCCTTTAGTTGTATTAAGTCCAAATTTACACACAAACTGCTACAATCAGTTGTGAGCAATGTCACTGATGTATTCTTTAAGCTATCTACAAAGGCCAATGCTTGCTCAATTTCTTTTAGAACCTGCAATCAATCAAAATTGTATCAAAAAATCATATTATCGACGATCCGTTTTGATTTTCATAAAGATGACTTTCTAGGGACCCATCAACCATTCATCGAAAATTTCAACCTTAACTTTAATATGAAGTATTAAGCATGGAAGTGCATATTTAGCCAAATCTCAAGATCACACCTAACATTAAAAATATATGTCCTACGTAAGCCCAAAAGCTTACATCTTAAAAATTTTGTAATGTAAGTTTAATATCATCAGACCATAAAACAAATGGTTAAACATACCTCAACATTACATTGCAACCCTGCTTTTTCTATGCAAATTTCGGCTAATCTTTGATCAATTCTAACAGTAACATGTTTAAATTCACTTTTCTCTTCATTTCTTGTAACCTTCTTTTGTTTTGGAGGTTTCTCATTTTTGATACTTTCTCTTTTCCTTTTGTTTAGAGCTAAAGAAAGTTTGCAATTAAGCTTTTCCTTTATTGAAAGATAATCTTCCTTATTTATTATCTCACTACTTGACTTATTTGCATTTTCTGACATGAACACATCAGTTCCTTGCTCTGCGTTCTCTGTACTAGATGTAGCCTGACTTTGATTATCTGATTTTGAAATCCGAGGAGTCTGTGTGGAGTTAGAGTCAACATCACTCAGTCGTCGAGGACTCATGCAGCTGCTTGAATAAGAGCTTGATGAGTGACGCCTATAAATTATTGAGTCGTCAGCGCTGTGTGTTTCAAAGTCCTCACTGACTGAAGGTGATTTCATAGAATTATTTAAAGATACCCTGTGCTTCAATCCTAAAATTTTCTTAGCTTCACCATCCTCATATTTTTCCTTCTTTCTTTCTCTAAACTTCATTTCTTTACTGTCTGGTGTTGAACTTTGAATCTTTTTAATGAACTCCGCTTTGGTTTCTCTACTCTTCTTGCCTTTAGGAGCTTCAGGTGTAAGCTGGTATATCATATTGACTGCTCCTTCATCCATTAATAGTCGATCCACTTCCGTCAACCTTTTATTTTGTTTACTATTCTTTGAAGATGGTTTTTTCCATTGCAAGTTTGACATGGGTGACTTAGACTTTGCTCTCTGTGGTGTATGTTCTATTTTGCCTTTCTTAATTGATGGTTGTTCCTTTGCTCCCTGCTCTTTTGTAGAATCTCTGTTCTTTGTTTTTGTTTTCGTAAATGTATCCGGATTGTCTGGGTCAAATATGACTTTTTTCTTAATAACCCTTCCTAATCTACGTTGAGGTTGACTTTCATCCCCAGATTTTCCTTTTTGTGCTTGGTCCTCACTAGGTACTGAATCAACTGATGATCTCTTTGATGGTTTCTCTTCATTTGTAATGACCTCTTGATGTTTTTTCAGCGCCTCAGTTTCATTTAATAAATCCTCACTCTGTACTATAATTTCTTTAGCTACATCTGTTTCATTTGGCTCCTGTTCCTCATCATCCCAATCCATTACTAATACATTGACAATATTCTCTGCTTGTTTTTCTGTGCCCTTGTTTTTTGTTTCTACATTACTTTGGACCTCAATATTAGTATTCTCATTTTCAACACTTTTTTCTGTTTCGTTTTCAGATTGGTTTAACTTTTTTTTATCTATAATCTCATCTGATTTAACATGATTAGCCTTTTGATTGTCTTCAGTACTCTTCTTTTCTTTTTTTATTTTTGGCATTCTTATAGTGCTTCTGTATTTCCTTTTTTCACGTTTTAGTCTTGAAAGTTGTTGCAAAGCTAATTTTGTTTCAATTTCAGTAGCAGTGTGAATAGAAACTTTTTCTACTTGAACAGCTGGAGCCGCAGGAGGTGGCTCAACATCATTGCCTTCCAAGATATATAACAGTTCCTCCTTATTAAATACTTCTTGTCTCACTGAACTATTGTTATTCTCAGATATCTCTGTAACATCTGATGAACGTAAAACCTCATTTAATTCGATACTTTCGCTTATTTCACTTAGAATATTATTAGAGGAATCACAAACATCAGCTTCACTTACAGGCTTTTCTTCAGTGTCTACCACACTGTCATTAGCTTCAATTAATATTTCAGTCTTGAATTTTGGTATGTCATCCGACGCCGCTTCCGTATCACCGACTTCGATTATATCAACTTCATGATAAACAGCTTTTTCCGATTCATCATCAATTACCACTTCAGTGACTATTTCACTAACTTCTACGGATGTAACATTTTGCTCTGTAGGTGGAGCGTCAACAGTGGTCTCGCTAATGTCTGTCTGATCATTTTCTTGTGTTGAGATATCCATTTCGACGGATACGTCTACTTGACTCGCTTCTGTAACATCGGGAGGGATTTCATCGATCTGGGTGCTATCTTCGGCAACCTCTGTCGGAGCAGGGCATACCTCGTCACCACCGTCGATAACTTCAGGTTGACCCGCTTCCTCTAAGATATCGGCGACACCGTTCGATTGGTGACATAAATCCGCCGCGACAGCAACTCCATCATCCTCGTTTTCTACTGTATTGGACTTAACCACGTCCGTCGCAGAGCTATCATCGAGACGTTCTTCGACAGCTTCCATTTCGATAAAACTTAAAAGACTCAAACTTTACTTTTTATCACTTGTAAATTAATTGAAGGATAACCTATTGTTGATAAATAAATCAAATAAACGTAATTGTCACACACTTGCGTCAAGTTTTGTGGTTACATTACGGCGTAAATGAGAGTAATGTTAAAACATAATTCATATTGCGTTTCTAAAATAGGGTGAACAAAACAAAAACAAGTAATGTTTCACTTCGTTCAATTTCAATTAGAGTTTTTTTTCAACGCGTCCGTCCATTTCAAGTAGTCATAAATATGGGTTACCAATGTTGCCATACTTCCTTAGATATAGATACATAGACAATATTACTATCTTATTTTCTAAGAACATTAAATTACTATTATAGCTTACACTATAAAAAAAAAGAAACTGTACGTGTAAAATGTATTCGTTAAAATAAGTATGATGTATAAGCATAGATTCCTTTTCGTCACAAATACTTTGCGGTTGACATGTAACCGGAAATACACGTTAGATAGATATTTAAATGGCCTTGAATTCTTTTGTAAGTATTAAAAAATGTGATACGTTTTTTTCTGTAGGTACTCATATTTTTGTAATTATTGTCGATTACTCAATTATTTTAGTACAATAATATATAAATTTCCTCCTTTTATAGTTATATAATTTTAAAAAATTGAAGCAGGACGTCACACACCAAATAAATGAAAGCTATTTATTAATATAAAAATTATACAATATAAAGTGGGTGTGGAAATGATTTTTGGCGTATGAGAAAATATTATATTTTTAAAAAACAGAGAGCTATGTAACTAGATTTTAGAAGTACTGGTACACGAAATTTATTACCTGTAAGTTCTGTCAGCTGTCACTGTCTAAGACGTCTATTTTGTCATGATACATTCTTATAATAAAAAATAAAGAGTAGAAAATTGAATAGAAATAAATATGAATATACTTCCGAAGAAACGGTAAATATTACTTATTATCTTTTTGTTAGAAACAATTTTTAAGGACTTTTGCATTTTGGAAATATGCTCATAAATTACAAAAAATCTATAATTATTTTGCATTAGGTATGTCACAAGTTTATCTTTACTAATATTTAAATCCCATTTCAAAAATTGTGGACTGATTTGTTATTTAGTGGATTAATAAAGTATGGCCCTGTAACAAGATATACCAGTAGATAACAGATTAGAGTTAGAGGTGCGCAAAATGTATCACTAGAATGAAAAGAAAGATATATATCATTTCAACTCAAGATATATATCACTCTTTTATATCAGTAGCTCATTGATGATATAAGTTATTGCTAAGCGTCATAACGTTCTATATCAATTTATCTAAAGATATAATTGCGGAATGTTTATATCTTGTCTTTTTTGTATTTCGGCGCAAGTTTAAATTGACTATTCTATTAGTGAAAAAGTTCAAATTAAACACTATTTCAATGTGTACGATTTTTTTCTTATCAAAATATTCTGTTTTTTGCACAAAAGGACGAAAAAAATATGTTTTCTCGTCTATAGAAAGAATGCCTCAAAATTAATGTTGGCAACTATATCACATATCTTAATTCATTTCATTCACCTCAATCGATTCGTTCATATTGAACCGTATCGCTCGGATATAAAGATATAATTCAAAACCGTCTGAGCCGAAGAGTGATTAGCTCTTTGGTAAAGATATATTTCTTTTCTATCACTCACTCGCGAGCTACACAAGTCTAATTAGAGTACACTCACCTGATAAAAAAAACAAGGGTCCATTTTATTTCTGACTATCAAAGTACATTGTAATGTTCATAATAGAATAGAATATAATATTTAACAACATTCAAATTTTATTCATCCAGATGGCACGTCAGAACCAAAGAAAACATTGCAAGAGTAAGAAAAGATGAAGCAGAAGCTGCTGAAAAAGAAAAGAAGGAACAGCAAAGAATCGAAAATGCAGATCGTGAAGCTCGTCTTAATATACTGAAAAACAAAAGCAAACAAAGACTACTTGATCTCCATATTGATATTGAACAGCAAAAACAAGAAGAAAGCCCAACTCCTTTAGAACATGTTAATTTGTTTGTTGATTTAGATCATGCCACCACAACTACTAATAAAGAACATGATAAAGAAGTTAAGGAAAAGAAAGAGGAATACGAAAAAAAGATTGGATATCTGACGTATCTTGGCCAAGACACAAATGAAGCGCTTGGAAAGAAAAATTGGTATGAAATTCTACCACAATCATCATCTAGGTATGCACGGTCAGAAGATGTAAAAGATACCTATGATAAATTAATACTTAAAGATAAAGATGGTAAAGCAAGAAAAAGGCAGTTAGATGAAAAGGATGGTGAAATTGATTGGAAATTGAAACAACGCCATGACCCCGTTAATAACTTTAGAAAGTATTGTGAAGGAAAGCTGGCTAGAAAAGAAATAAAAGAAACTAAGTCAATAGAAACAAATTTACCAATAATAGAAATAAAAGATAGTAGTAAAAAATCAAAATACAAAAAAACTAAAGCTAAAGAAGATAAGCTAAAGCAGTTGAGAGAAGCACGTCTTAAAAGGGAACAACAAGAGAAGTACAAAACGGAAATGTTTCTCACACAACTTAATCGTAGTTCTGTTGATACTACAGAAAAAGTTAATAAAATCACACCCAAATACAACTCCCAATTCAATCCAGAATTAGCAAGACAAAACTACAGATAACATATTGTGTAACCATTATTCTGTTACTTTAGGTACTTAATTGTAAATTGAATAATTTAAGTCCGTTTTAAAATTTTATTTTGTAGGTTATAATATAATTTGTATATGAGAAACAGTGGATATATTTTTCAATGAATACTACTATGATTATAAGAAATTTTGCAATTTATAATTCATTGTGACAAACTGCGCTAAAAAGGAAAACAAAAATGAAATAAAATTATGCCTACAAGTAATATAACTTGTCAAATTGCATATTTTTTACAATTTCATAAAACATGTTACCAAAGAATTAAAACAAGAAATGCTTTGTTTATAACTTTAATATAATCATCATAGCAACAAATAAAAGAGCTAATAATAGTTTTTAACAATTTATTAACAGTATTTGACTTTAAAAAAATACATACAGTCGAATATAGAACCACCTCCTTTTCGGTTAAAAATGGATAATGGCAGAAAAAGATAGCTTATGCTATATAGTGTATGTAATAATATTTATTTCTATCATAAATTATAACATTCTTAGGTTATTTAAATGTTAAGCATTAATGAAATGGAATGTAATTAAAAATTACGTAATTCTAATTAAACTAATTACTTTTACACTATTATCATTCATTTGCTTTCACTTTGTACAAACGAGTTCCTGCTCGTATGGTGCCACTCATAAATTACGTCACACGAATTTCATGATTTTCTAGACCCCTCCCCTCTCCTTGTAATAGATGGTCATGGTGTATGACCTCCCCCCTCCATAGTGTGATGTTTTGCGATCTTAGTCAAGGAAATTTGTAAATTAGAAAAGCAGTTCCGATATTATATTTAGAAGTAAATTACAGTAGTGTTTATATAATACAAATTTCGTATTTTAATGCTCACATACAAAAAAAATGTGACGTCACGACATTTAGCTCCCCACCCCACCCCTTGTCACATAATGTCACACTTCATCGACCCCCATCCCCCTCTTAAACGTGTGACATAATTTATGGATGACCCCATCATGTATCATGATAATATATCATAGTACATTATGTGTAAGTGTTCTTTTGTACCATCTATCCACAATGACTGCAAAGTTAAACGTTTAACATGTCGCAAGGAACCTTAATGTTTCTTGCGTTACTCTTGTAAATTGCCACTGCGCAATTTCTGCTCCAATTGGATCTTCTATAGCCATTTTCCATGTCAATCATATCCTTATTTAGTATCAGCCTTGATGACATTTTCTATAAAATAAATACGTAGTAAAAGATTATTTACATGAAATATTATGTTGAATGACTAATTTAGGCGTCACTGACATTTACACATTGATGATATATATTTTTATATATGTGCCTAATGATTAGGCAGATGGGCCACCTGATGGAAACTGCTGATATGATGGCCACCACTGCATCACCGGCTTTATAAATTGTTAGATACTTACATAGGAAATGTATATAAAAAGTACCTGTTACATTTGAAATTTGTTATTTTTGTATTGTCAAAGTGAGAAGGGCAAGTGGTAGTTTATCTTCCAGGACACTAAAGGGATATTTAAATGTTTCACATATTAACTGCAGGATTCTCACTATCTGCACACATTCATTTTGAGCTTCAGCTGACTTTACTCTGAAATAGAATAATTAAAAAAAAATATTGCAATGCAAAGTCTATACAAATGAATCATGCAAAACTAAATTCAATACCAACATTAAATTAATACTACTTGCGCAACCGAAAGTAAAACTGCATGTTCAGCCTTTTCATTAGAAACCTTTTATTTACCAGACTTAACCCTTGAACCACGCTAACAGCCATCTCTTGTAGTATAATTAGTATGAGATTCCGCTGCAAAATTCCTACGTTCACCACATATTGAATTTCTTTCACGGATCTTAGACTAAATATCATGTGACAGTTAATACCATGTACAATGCAAAAATTTTTATTGCATGTGTGTACCAGTAACGAACATCCAACATTGTACCTCAGACATGTTCGTGGCAATCAATTTTGTACTCTGGATGGACTTTAATAAAAAAAAAAGACGAAAGAAAATTATTCACGTAGAATTCAGAACGTGGTACAACGGCGGAGGCGGTCATGACTGTGAATACACGGTGGTTACGCGCGAACCTGTGTGTAGGAGTATTGTGTTCTCTTGCTTATATCGCGAACTCATGTTAAGGATATTGTTTCCCCTTGGTAATATGCCTTCATAGGTATGAACAAATAATTACCGACATATAAAATGACGTCAGTTGGTCAATAACAAGTAAGAATAAATTATGAATTTACCTGATTTAGTAGAATAAAAATGAAAAAAATATTTTTAGTTACATATACACATATTGATTCCT
>DWNE01009348.1:0-10957 GCA_018249875.1 Cecropterus toxeus | reverse complement strand
ATAAGTGAATCACTATTTCTCTTGGTCTTAGCATCGTATATCGATATCAACTCGATGTTAGATAATTTGCTATTACTTTGCTAAGAAGGGGTCAACCCTAGGTAATTTCATAGATTAGATGATGAAGAGATTCTGTGACCAACGCAAAGTAATACAGAACTTCAAATATTTTTCTACAGATAATACAACATAAGGGCGTATATGTACTTAAATGGCTGGCGAACGGCTAAACAACGACCACTTAAAAACTCATTTGTTATTAGAAAACTATAATAGTTTTCAAGATTAGTTGACTAATCTCGTTGACTAATTTGAAGTACGGTCACGTTGCGCGTTGCAATTGCCACGTGTAGCTTTGGAAAAAAGTCTGAATAGTTTTTTAATAACTTTGACTTCCTGGAAAAGTGGCCATCATGGTTCATTGGTTTTGTACGGAAAAACCAACTACAACACTAAACATACAAAAAAGCTTTAAAAAAAACACTTGTGATTATTTAACTTAACCCAGAAGTAGTCTTTTTGCTTATTAAGATCTAATAAGGTAAATAATTGCTCAGTGATAGCCTAATGGTTAAAACTCGGTGTCTCAATCGAGGATTCGAGGTTCGAGACCCCAGGCACGCACCACTGATTTTTCAAAAATGATATGCGTATTAGTTTATAATTATCACTGCTTTACGGTGAAGGACTCAGACAGCACTCTAAAAAAAGAGTTCTTAAAGGTGTGTGAAGTCTACCAATACGCACTTGGCCTGCGCGGTGGGCTGTGCACCAAAACTCTCGTTCTGAGAGAAGACCCGTGCCCAGCAGTAGGACAATAATGGGTTGACGACAAGTTAAATTATGACAAGGTTTTATGCCTTTGCATAGCGGATGAAAGTTGAAATTTCGACCGACACGAAAATTGAAAATCTGTGAAGATATGCACACATAATAATAATATAAGTAGACTTATTAATGAACCTATTTGTTTTAGTCTTTAAAAGTTTAAGCGTAAAAGACTCTAAAAGGCTTTTGTTAAAGCAGAAAATCGCATAGTCGTCTATAGACATTTGGAATCACTTCAAAAAGCTTAGATAGGCAGTATGCCTAGATTCTGTTCGTATGACGGTATTTTCGTTATGCTATATATTATATTTAGTACCTGAAGCATCATGTCTTTTGTGCATATTACTTGTACGATAACGATATTTCACATCTGCCAGGCGTTCCGTGATGGCTTTTTTCTGAAACAAAAAAGACGTGGAACTCCTTCAATTGTTGGCTGTTACCTTGAAATACAAAGCAGTTTTATTTTGCGGTTGAAAAAGTCCGTAACATTACAAGTTTTGAAGCTATAGTCGGTATTCCAAAAATACAAATGTTTTATTCAATAACTAGCTGTGCCACGCAGTTTCACCTGCGTTTATTAGGGAACAATCTATTAAAAACAAACAAACATATCGTGATGTTATATAGCCTAAAGTCTTCCACGATAAATTTACTATTCAACACAAATATATTTTTTCAATTCGAAAGGGTAGTTCCTGAGATAGGTGCGTTCAACCAAACAAAAAATGGTAAACAAAATTGAAAAAGATAAGAAAAGTCGATCTTATCACTGAGATAACTGATACGTTATCTTGCGGAGTTAAAATGAGGATGAAACGAGGAATATTTAGGGTGCAAATAATAGTTTTAGGATGGAATACAATAAAGTCAGACAGATATAAAATAATATTTTAGTACTAAAGTAGAGGAAAACACCATTGAAACTTGATTTGAATAAATATGATTGAAGATTAGCTTCTTATATAAGAAGGAAACGAAAAAAGAGGTAAATAAAAGGAGTTGTCCGTATTTAGTTAGTTTTTAAATGTAAAAGATGTTAATTTATATTTAACACAATTTGTTCAAGTGAATTTATCAAGGTTTTAACGATTCGATACTCCTTGTCGTAATAATGGTGCATTTGTCGAACGTTAGTGACATCATTTCTGTATTGTCTTATTATACATTGAATGATATTCAGACATCTTTTAACGTCTGATACTGAAAGAAGCGTTCAAACTTTGTTGTTGCTATTAAAATCAAATTTAATCATCATTCGTCATCAATTGAAAAGCAATATATTTATTCAAGATGAATTATTTACGATATTAGGTTTTGAATGTCAAGAACCTTAGCTTTCCGAGACGTCTCATTTATTGAAAAGGCTTTTCTTCTGCATAAAGAACTCGACTTATTTTAGACTCGACTCGACTATTTCTGTTAGTATGGTTCGTCGACTTTCTAAAATCTTGCTATACTTACGTCGACTGATTCCGATCATGCCTAGGCCACAATGAAAGGAATCAAATCAAATTTAGACAAATTGAGTTAAATACTCCTAAAGATACTCCCAAATCTCATAAAAATTCGTACAGATTTCTATTATTTTCACAAAATGCATATTCCCGAAGAAACCACCTGATCTTCTGTTTAAATGCTCTTAGATGTTTGACCCGGGAAACAAAGTTCTGCAAACAAAAGTAAACAAAACATTTTTTTCCATTCCAGCGCGCAGCGGTCCAAGGGAGCTTCTGGCAAGGTTTCGTGGCTTCGATCTCAGTGGTGATAGTCTCCGAGCTCGGCGATAAGACTTTCTTCATCGCCGCCATCATGGCGATGAAGCACCCTCGAGTCATAGTGTTCGCTGGCGCGATCTCCGCCCTGGTATTCATGACGATACTCTCAGCTGCCTTCGGTTGGGTCGCAACTGTGATACCCAGAGTGTACACGCATTATATAAGCGCGGCACTGTTCGCTATATTCGGTCTGAAGATGTTACGCGATGGCTGGAAAATGAACCCCAATGAAGGGCAAGAGGAACTGGAGGAGGTCCAGACGGAGTTGAAGCGGCGGGAAGATCAGGTTTGTAAAATGTATAATATACTATTAAAGAGCTATTATAGGTTGAAAGGAAAGGACATATGCACTGTTTTCATCACACCTATATTTACTATAAACAAATAAAAGTATTTACAAGAAAATAATAATAAAACTAAAACATTGTGTCGTCTCTCAGAGTAAAACAATATAATAAACCATTTTCTTTCCGTTGTCAAAAACGAAAGATTCTGAATTTAAATAAATTCTAAATAGGTTTTGAAGAAATATAAAGCGTATAAAATGAGGTCGCCACAATATCATTCTTTATAATAATTGGAAAAAGACGCTTTCTAAACTCATAGCCCCACACTAGGATTTTCTCCTGTGTCATGGGTGCCATGGACACATAAAGACGACTACACAAACACCCAGACCCAGAACAGCAAGCTAAAGTCATCATTCATATTTCTGTCTGGTCGGGAATCGAACCCGGGACCCACTGCGCGTCAGACCGGTATGGTGACCGCTCGGCCGCGCGGGTCGTCAAATAATAGAACATGAGGAAAGTTAACCGGAAAATAAACCGTTAGAATCCTAAGTGCTCGTACGGTGTGATATCACCTTATAACCTTTCTTATGTTCTTCCTTTTTCGTTCTGGTTTGAAGGATGGTTGGTTGAAGGATGTGTAGCATACTTAGAATATATTATGTCTGAGGCTGATCTGCAATGAATATGTAGCTAAAATTGGGCTATCTGAAGTTCATAGGGAGTGACTACGTAACATCGAGTGCAATTGTCCCCTATACCGGCTAATAACATGTTCATTAGATACATATGGGACCTCCTTTCTCCTATAAAGAAGCATGAAACCATAAATATGTATACATGAATTCATAACTTAATACTTTTTGAAGTCGTTTAAAAATTAGGAATGTTACGATATTGAAAATGGAAGATCTTTTTCATTTTAAAGATTCATCAAAATTTTAAGTGAGCTAAAATGCAGTTTAAATTAAACAAACAGCATTGAATTGAAAAAAAAAACATTTTGAAGAGCTTTAAAAGGATTTTTAAGACCTAACTAAACTTGTAAAAGGATTTTAAAGCCTAAATAAATTTGAAGTCAATTAAATGTGTCTATATTTAATTTATTTAATTATATTTAATTATTTGCACGTTCAAGGTTAAATCAATTAAAAGAGGTGCAGGTAAAAAAAACGCAGTAATTAATTTAAACATAATTACGACAAAAGTGCGATTAAACTAGTCTGATTAAGATTAAACTTTATAGATAAAGTAAATTTAATTAATTTTACAAAAAATAATAATCGTACAACCGATAATCGCTATGCGGATTCCTAATCTTTTGTTTGTACAAAGCTTTAATCTCTCTTGACAGATATTTTTTCTGATTAATATAATTACATTTTAATTAGCGCTGCTATATAAGGTCGAAGGGTATTAAAAGAGACATACTTGTCCGAGGCTTTCCAACTTAGTCTTCAGGAGTAGGATCGCATTTGTGGCTAGGGTTGTCAACCTTTTGTCGACAAAATATAGTATTTTTCTAAGTAATCGACGAAAATATAGTACACTAATAAAACATATAGTATTTATATAGACAAAACATGTACACAAAAATATAATTATTTTAATAAATATAGAGATTTAGATTTAAATAATGGATATATATGTTAGATTTCGGTGTCGAAAATATAGTATTTTTGCGTTATTTATTCATTAGTACATAGTGCACGGACCTGATATATAGTACAATACATACAGTATAATACTATATATTATACTACGGTTGGCAACCCTATCTGTGGCCGATCTCACGTAAGACTGATCTTATTCTGGTTGATTACTGATGTCCATGGGTGGCACTTACCCCGTACCAATATACGTCTGCATGCTTGTTTGCTCCTTCTATTATAAAAAAAATGAAGATAGGTAGGTAGATAGGTAAAGGGGGCTTCCGGGGTTGTGAGCGACAAGAGTGGGAGCTCGAGCTGTCGAGCCAAACGACCCAGCGAAGGACGGTGGCATGTGTGGTTTCATGCCGTCGTAAACACTTGAAAACGTGTGGGCATCGCGTTCGGAGGACTCTGGAAATGTTCCGTTGGAGATCCGGTAGTCCTGCACACAGCGCTGAGGACGGCCACCGTGGGGGAGTGGGTCTTGGTGTGATAAAAAATCCCACATATCCTGGCGTTATTCCTACAGCGTAATCAGTCATGATAAAATCAGTCTTACCTGACGTTGGGCACAATTGCGTCGCTACTCCTGAGCACTAAGTTGGAACGTCTCGGATAAGTAATCTCCCTTACACTTTCACACCTTCAGGCCAAAACTGTTAATTATTAGGCGGAAATATATTGTAAATCGATTATATATGAAAAGCTAACTAAATAAATTGTAACGTGTCACGTGTCAGTCACGTGGCTTAATGGACATCATGCTAACGTTACCTCCTAGTGGGTTCCGGGTTCGATTCCCGTCCCCGAAGGACACTTCTTTGTGTATGTATTCTGCACCCCCAACAAGAGAACTTAGTAAAACACTAGATAATAGTTTAAAATGCAAAACCTTACACCTTACACCTTAAACTTACTAACATCTGTTTAAGAATATTAAGAAAGTAAATACATAACACCTGTATATCATTTAGTTTTAGATAATTTTATATCAAGATATATAATTGTTTGATAACATTAATTTTGTCGTATCTTTTCTAAAATTAATCTGATAAGTTGCCTAATTAAATAATAATACTAACGACGCAATTAATTTTAAACACTTAAACCTACGTACAAATGTTGAATTCCTTTTTTTATTTCTTTGTTTTAGTTTATTAATATTTTCGGTAATTCTACTGGCATTGTATTTTTTTTTAATTATTTCTTCGTCAGTGTTGCCAAAGCGTTGTTTTTTATTATAAATGGCAACACTCTGTGGGGGTTTTTGAAATTGGAATGACAGTGTGGCAGTGTACAGGGCTCTCCTAAAGTGGAGCGAACGAGGTCGCCCGATGAGGGGTCCACTCACACTGAGAGCCCGGGCCCACCGAGCCCGGTGGCCGAAGCCCCCAGGACGCCAGAGGAGCCCCAGCCGGGAACCTCGGCGCAAACAGAATCGTTGAGGGTGATCTTACATCATTATGCCTGGCAGTACGAATGACACATAGTTATTTTTTTCTTTACGCTTCCCTTTGAGTTTTTGTGCATTTACGAAATCACCCTTGAGCTTTCGCCTAGAATGTATGTATAGCAAAGGAATTCAGCATTTGCATTAGACTTATACTAGTGAGCGTGTTAAAATTCGACCATTCTTGTACGTGCCGTGTAGTGTCGTTCTTAAATAGCACTCCTACTCTCCATGGATGTCATCGAAGGCGAATAAAGGATAATTCAAGAGCAGGCAACGTCAGTGGACTTCTAATTGGTGGTTTGATGATTACTCAATAAAACTGTGTCTTGCGTATTTACATCTAAATACTCTGACTGCTGAAGGTCCGATGTCCTGTCGAGGGATTTTCAAATTAACACACTAAGTATGGTTGAACCGAATTCATATTGTAAATATTTCGTTAGACGTGACAATCATAAAGCTGTTAGAAATATTATTCCACTTGTGTTTTGATGCGAAGAGTATGATACCTTGAATAAAATTATTGTAACGTTATTTTAATAGTTATGATTCACCTCCTACTGCTCCATCCTAGAACTGCTCCACCTGAATTTCTTAATAAATGTCCATTGGCAATGAATAAATGTTTATTGGCTGGAAATATATGTCCATTGGCAGTGAAACATGTCCAATGGCGGTGAAAAATGTCCGTTACCGAAGAATAAATGTTGGTGGGTGTTGAATAAATGTCAAATGGCGATGAATTAATGTCCATTGATGATGAGTGAATGTCAAATAGCGAATAATAAATATCTATGTGTGATGAATAAGTGTCAAATGGCGACGAATAGATGTCCATGGGGGTTAAGAATATGTCAAATTAACATGCGTTAATGATAAATAGTTTGAAGATAAATTCACAGTGTACACTTTGTGGCAAATTAACGTCAGTGGTGACGAAAGTGGTGTAGTACGTCGTACTACAGTAGAAAATCTCGATAGTACATTTAATGTTTAATGTTTGTCATTAAGAAGCAGTCAGAGTGTTAACATTATTATAATTGTCCATGAAACTTGTCTTTAGTCGGATTTTGTCTATGGTACTCACTTGTCTTCGGTCGAATTTTAACAAGCCATCAGATTCGTGCATCAATCGTAATTTGTTCCCACTGCATTATCTGTCATACCATCATGTTATATTTTATCTATAATCTACAAAGTGTAACATCAGTAACTCTTCATTAAATACAAGAGATAAGAAATAAATATCTAGTTAAATAGAATGTTACTCGTATTTAATCGTGTAGTTATAAAAGTAAGACAGTTTCTTTGATAAACAATTGAGAGTAAATAGTTTAGTTTGTAGACACCTTTATTATATTTTTATTGAAATTCTGCCGATTTTTTTAAATATACAAACCCATGATCTTTGACCGGTCCTGCCCTATGTTAATGCGTAAATATTCCTGCAACTTGCTTTATATCACTCTGTTGGGCAAGCAATTCCAAGTGGAGGAAATCTGGGGCTTCATTTATATAAAAACTTTTATGCACTAAGTTATAAGAAAAAACAGTGTTAAAGATGTAGAGAGCCGGGGATAACTCACCCTAAACGGTACGTTTAGAATTTCACAATTATATTTCATACAGGAAGGTGTGTTTTTCTTTCACCGATTTGTTTCAAAAGTAAAGAGTTTTACAGATTACGTCTAAAAACTCTCCTTCGATGATCCAAAGGGCGGCAAAATACTCCTCCGCTCCGATTCTAACCCACACTAATCGACTGATATACGTACTTGTATGTGTGTGTCGTCCCATTCCTGTCACGCGGGTTTAAGCCCGCACGCGTCTCCCATCACACGCATGAATTTACTCGCTGCAGTCTATTCGCGTCCCGTTTTCGTTTGTATGTAACGAAAGGATGCAAGTGGGGTGCATGCAGACGGGACAAACGTGCGGGCAAAGCACGCGTGACAGGAAAGAGCTAAAATCTAGAAGTGTATACAATTAATTGTTTTATTTTTTGCCTTGCAATCTAAGATATCACCGCAAGACTCGTTATCATGTGCTTTGCATGTAAATCTCACTTTATTACAAGTTTACGATATTTGTAAGAATGTCAACATGTATTTTTCCTCAAGATAGAAATAGTTTTATGACGTTTTTACTACTAATATTTAATTGTTAGTAATATAAACTGTATGGTGTGTAATTATAGAAATACAAGCTTTTGTTTATCTCGTGGGCTGAAATTAATGGTTATTTTCCAAGACGAATTATATAACAGGATCATTGATCAAGGTATTGTTATACGAAATTTCTTGATTATTTCAAAAAATATCTAACCATACTGGCATATCTACATTTCCGCCATTTTATATAGGTATTTAATAACAAAATGTTGTCTGTAATATACGTCTTAACATATTTAAGATGAATATAATCATCATAAAGAAATATTTCCTTCCGTTAAAATGATGAAAGCTAAGATATTTTTAAATTAATCACTTGAAATCTTGCCGCAGAATATTTCTTGTCTTTTATACTATACTGTCGATTATTTTTTTATTGGCCGTCGAAATTAGGATTCAAAATGGCGGACATTGTAGGCATTTTAGATCCTACACATACATACAAATTCAATCAAGGTAATAAAAAGCTATCCTTATTATTCCTTATATCCTTTCGAAACAAATTTATCTTTACCGTTAACGTATCCGTTAGATAGTACTAGTAATAAATGCATACATTTATAATGTATTATTTACCCAACTGAGTCTAATGTTTTTGAATGTATGTATGTATGTTTGTATGTCCACTTCTTTGGCACACACCACTGCCTAAACAGTTTGACGGATTGTGATATATGACATATCATTACAATCGCTTCAATTTGCAGCGTAAGATAACCTATTTAATTTTTATAAATAGCGCCTACTGAGACGGAAGGCGGAAGGCGCAACAATGCAGAATAGGCGGAAAAAAAGAGGGGAGGGATGACTTGCCTTATTATCACCACAATATGTATCAAATGAATCCTAGTAAATAAACCATTCTAAAAATGTTTAATTATAGTGACTATTTAGTTGAAAACTCATATAAAATGTTAAATTAGATCTATCGTTATAAAAAAATATGTTTTACACAGGCAGGTTTTTTGTTTTACTATTTTTAGCACTTCTGTTTTTTAACAATGTAATTTTTAACAGTTACTAGTTTTATAAGTGTGGTTATTAGTTAGGAATTGATAATGTGTTGGTAGTAAAGGTTATATTAGTTAGGAGGTGGTAGAACCCGTGTAGTATGACTGGGAAGGTATGTCATACACCTATTTGTAGTGTGGCAGTTCTTGCATTTCGGCAGACAGATGAGGATGCTGGTAGACTTTCATACAGGTAACCATTCAGAAGCCAATTCAGACGTGTTGACAGATCTCTGTATTTGTTTTATATAGATCTGCTTTATTATACAGTGGGTTACAAGTTTTTATGCATCCGTGACCGCTTAACAGGTGAACTTCATGCTTATTTTCTACTTCATATCATAAAAAAGATAAATACCATGGTTAAGAAACAAAACCAATCATACGGTAAGTAGGTGAATTAAAAATAATCGTATTGTTTGAATTCTAAATTCGAATACCTATAAATAGAGCAGGTTACTGTTGTCGCAATAAAAATAGACAAAAGTACTAGAAGTGGTAGCATCGCAAAAAAAGTACAAAAACAAGAATGCCGGCTATGGCGACCGCCTTATCCTTGACATATTTTTTAGACGATGACTCGCAGTAAAATACAGTAATTCAAAAGTTGTCGCTTATTAGAAAAATCATTCGATTACATTTTTTAGGAATGTAAACCAATAAAAGGCAATATTAACAGGAACAATGTATACTCGGTCCTACCTATTGTTTTCTAACCTCAAAATAAAGCGATGATTTAGCAGTTTCTAAGTATCGTAAATAAAATAAACTTACCTGAAACCTTCGGCATTGTTGAGACTTTATTTTTATAACAATAGTAGAAAACAGTTAGTTACTCAGATCACACAGGTATTGAAACTCAAAAGTTACGAATCACTCTACCCGTGTTATTAAGTTGACAGACCTGACGTCTTGTCAGAGTTGTCAGCTCATTCGGATGTCAGAGTCAGTTCAGTCAGTCAATCTTAAATTTTATATCATTCGTTATTTTCGATCGGATCTTTTAATTTCCAAATTATATTTTATATTACAGTATTATTTTATATAATATTTTTTTGTTTTACATCAGTTTAAAATAAAAATGTTAGCTTTCAAATAATATTCTGTATAATTGGATCATCTGAAGATTAGATGAAAATATCATAATGAAAGTTAAAATTAAGAAATGTCCTGCAGGTTTAGAATTCTTTTCCACAGATTTTTTGTCCATCATTTATTTCTTTTTAAGTGATCGAAAAGCACGGTAATGCCAAGTTGCCAAATTCTTATGGCAATGCACTAATGTGTTTATTTACACGAAAGGTTTCACCGTGTTTTTCCCCTCTCATAACTTTGTTATCTCTCAACATAAAGATATAAAATTTGGTATGTAATGTTCATTTGTCATTCTAAAGGCCTGTGAAAAATTTGAATAAGTTATGTTCGGTAGTTTCTGAGATATTCGATTCTAAAAATTGCTGATTTTACTACTGACTGACTGACTGATTCATTTATCTACTTACAATACGCTTATCGCATACAATTCTCTTATTTAGAAATTAATATTTGTTTAATTGGCTCTGTGCACGAGTTCAGCGCCACCTAGCGTCCACAACTTTGTTGGCTCTGACATTTTGATATTTAACGGCAGCAATGTCACAAAATATTACAAAGATAATACAAAATTATCTAAAATATAATAAAATTACTGTTATACGATGATTTGGGTGGAGAAAGGGTTGTTCAATAATTTTTGACCATTCGAGTTGAATGAGGTAAGTAAAATTTATTCAAAA
>DWNE01009347.1:0-10957 GCA_018249875.1 Cecropterus toxeus | reverse complement strand
TCTCTTACAGGTACTTCCCAGATCTAGTACAAGAGGTCGCTGGCGGCGCTTTGTAAATATTCCTATAACTTTATAGTTTTCATTAACTAGACTATACCTAATTATATTTTATTATAATTATGCAATCGATAATTAATCATGATGTTACTAGCTCGTTAAAGTTTATTGAAGAGCTCGAATACTTATGTACGTTGCTTTCTAAAGCTTTGTTATTTCATTGAACGATTATTTTATTAATTAACCACTTTACATCGCCAACACTCACAATAACTAGTAAAATTGTTAAAAAATAATAACACAAATAAACCCAAGGTTTTTTTTTGTTAATAATGAAACATTTAAATTAACACTGTATGAGTTTTTGTCAATACAGCCAAGTAAAGGTATTATAGTATATATTTTTTCAGAATGGTTTACCAGCATTCATTTGATAATCATATTGTCGTGATAGTAAAAACGTCGTCCTTCCCCCCCACTTTCCCCTATTTACAGACGCCAATTTTTAAAATCATATAACCTATGTCACTTTCCAAACTGACACGATTCTAATGATATGCTATACATCACGATCCGTCAAGCCGTTTGGACTGTAGCGCGGGCCAAAAAAAAAATCGGCATACATACATACAAACAAACATACTTATCTATTCAGTACCTACTAGCTGTGCTAGTACTGAATACTTGTTAAGCTACCGCTTTTGCGCTTCTAAGATATACGAAAATAATTTCGTGTTAAGCTGTCGAAATTACCTTACAAATATATAAAAAAATGACATAATGTAAGTAACACAATTTTTGAATAACCTGTAAACGGTATTTCAAATCGAAAGTTCAAGAATTCAAAAAAATGCCGCCATTTTAAAATTTATGTAGTATTGAAAAATGTTTCAAAACTAAGTTAACTTGTACCTAATGTTAAGTTTTAGTTCGGTTTTGTCGTATAGAAATTAGTTATTCCAAAGTGTTCTTAAGTTAATCGAAGTATTTACTGTTAATCGTAGTATGTAAACGAAAAACTACATTTTTAATTAAAACTACACAATACAACTTGTTAGTATATTTTCTGTAGTTTCTAATTATTATACTATTTGGATCGAATACAACAAAGTGTAAACAATGTCTAAGGCACTACACACGATGTTAATTATAACTGCAATATCACATCAATGGATAAGAAGAGGCCACACATAAATTACGTCATAGAAATTTCCCGATTTTCCACCCCTCCTCCGTTCCCATCACAGCTGGTCACATTTGTGATTTTCCCCCTTCCCCCTGACAAATGTGATGTAACATTTGGCAAATTTACACATATAAAACATAAAATTAAAACTTTTTATACTTAAATATACGTGAAATGTGACGCCAGGAAATTAGGAGTGTCCTCCCCTCCCCCCACCGTGAGACGTAATTTACAGATGGCCCGTAATATATATTATGAAGTTATTTTAAGCTTATTATGTTATTTAAATTTTAGGACTTTTTGTATTTAGTAGAGAAATAATTATTATAATGGTGTTTGAGTCGCAGTGATCTTAATTGTCGAGAAATTGAAGATATGTATTAGTGGTGTATAAATGGGTACAAAATCTTTAGTGAATATATTAAATTCAGAATCATTTCCGTTACAGGACGTACAAGTGTTACAAAAGTAGAATTTAATAATAACTCCCTCTCTCCCTTCTCAGCGAATTTGCTTTCCTAAATATTGGTATGAAACTTTGAAACAAGTCAAAAATAATGAACAAAATCTCCGGCTTCCATGCACTCATAAACAATGCCAAGCGATGACCTTCCCTGCTGTGGTGTTTATTCATATTACTAACATCTTATTTTTACTAGGCTTCATATTTTCACTATAACCTAATCTTCGCAGATCCCAGAGTCCCGATTGATTTATCTAAGTATATTTATATATGCTACATATATCAGACTACATTTTTACATGAACGTTTTATTCTATATCGCTTTTAGTAACTTGTTTTCTATTCCTTACAATTCAAGATCACTGGACTCTTGGCAAGTATTTCGGGTAAAATATGAAGTGAGTTTATAAGGAAAATATTTGCGTATTTGTGTCCTAATGGAATCTCGATGAGAATGGATCGATGCCCAATAATGCTCTATTTTAGCATGGTGCATGCTCCAATTGTAATTAGCCATCGTTTGTGTGAATATATCACGCGTTTTAGAATAATTTTTAACGTTAAGACTGCTATGAAAATTGACATGTTAGAAATAAAATGTATACAAAGTATGATCTTGGTTTTTATTATACCTTTTCATTGCAAATTTTCAATTTAGCAATTCAATAGTAGCAGTTATAATGTATGATGATATGATAGCGTGAACAAGTCACTACAATAAAATAAGATACTGGAAAAATATCCTTAATCCATAATTATATTTCCAATTCTTTTACATAAAAAATGGCTCCGCCGAACGTATTATATATGTATAATTTTAATAACAGCTTAATTTGGTAGAAATTAGAAAAAACGAGTTGTAAGTTCGATTCTACATTTAAATAAAGATCACATTTAAAATTTTAAATAATAGCCGAATAAACATAAATCGCGCCACTGCATCAGTGCTGCCAACTTGACGAACAAATGTAGTACGAGTCTATGGCACCAGAGATAAAGGTTGAGACGGAAAAAGAAAACAAAATCACTATAACAACACTTTATTGCTAACCACCACTTGGATCCTAACTGTTTCACGGCCAGAAATCGAACGAATGCTGAGCATCAGTAAGATGGAGAAGCCAGTACAAGTCGCGTGTGATTACCGAAACACAACACTCGCTCGGGAATGTCAGCTTGCCGTACATATCTATTGAATAAAATGGCAGTTTGTTTTCGTAAGCGGCTCAATTGGCAGGAATCCGTGACAAGACAATGATATAAAATGAAAAATTCCAAGAGCTGTAAAATCGATTTTACAACTTAAAAACATGATTAAAATTACAGCATTACTTAACAGGCGATCCGAAAAAAATAAATAAATTCAGAATAAAAAAGGCGATCGAAAACTTGATTTAAAATGGCGCCAACGGATCATTGCTGCCAACTTGACGAACATCTTAGTCCAAGGCCGCAGCACCAGAGATAATTTCGATAAGTTCTCTGGTGATGACGGCTTGACGAGTCCTGTTGAACGTGAGGGTTAGTTTATCAATCATCTCTCCAGCGTTCTTAGACGCGTTGTCCATGGCCGTCATGCGGGAAGATTGTTCGGAGCAAGCTCCTTCTTTCAGAGCGTAGAACAGCATAGAAGCGAGGGAGAATTCCATGTAGGATTGCAGGACGTCGGAGTCGAGCGAATCGTACACCGTCAGCTTGGGGGCGCTCTGAAATTATATTTCTGGTTTTGAATATGAGGCAATAAGGTCTAATGGACCAGATTAGATAGAGTATGAACTGTTTTTTAATATGTAATATGGAATATGAAAATGGACATCTATGGACATTGCAATCAAACTTGGATAAAAAAAGTGTGTGTGTACTTATGTACACGCTTTATAAGTCTCTTTGGCAATCAAGACAAATTAGGCAAACAAGATAAATATGTTTTTAAATAAGAATGTTAACTTTCATCTTATTCTATGTTTGTAGGAAATACGACATTAACCATAGGAAAAAGGTAATTAATACTTTAAAAGCTTTAGTATAATGCATTATCTTGTTAAATAAAGTTTATTTGAATATCACAAAAAAGCCTCTCTGCTTTTAAAGTCGAACCACTAAGAGCTACCATTTCAATACGTAATAAATTAATATTAAGATGTTTTTAAAAACAAGCTTTTCATTCAATAGACTGAAATGAAGAAAATAAACTTTGTAGTAATCCAACCCATCACTTTGTTGCATTGTACAAATTTCTCTCATATGAAAGCTTGTCTCAATATTTTCCTGATTCGTTTTTAAATCTAGGTCTGTGATTTCCTATTTTATTATAATTCAAATATTAAAAATAATATTACCTCCACAGCCTTCCTGCTGAACAGTGGCAGGTCAGACTGCATGTAGCTGACCACTGACTTGAACTTGTTGTAGACGATCTTGCCGGAACCAAAGTCATATCCAGACGTCATGATGGCGTTGGCCAACTTCGCAGCATCCAGGAAAGTGGGTGGCAGGCGACCGATCTGGAAATTTATACCAAATGGGTTAATTGAAAATTTACAACACAACAATTTAAAAAAATTATGAGTTTGAGTTTGCTTATCTTAAATATATTATTGTTGAATAATAACTGTAATAATAAATCATTATCATTGTGTTAAATATTGCTTTTTAGTTAGTTATTTTTCGTTTTACAGACTGGTTCTAGAGATACATTCTATTTTACGGATCATTACATACTAAGTTTATTGAAACTTGTTCAAAACATATTTCTCTGGTTTAGTAAATCTACAAAGTAAATCACAAAATTCGGTGCCAATAGATATCTCTCAGACAGACAATAGATCTCCTTCATACTTGTAACTAGCGATTACAAATAGGCTACCTAATAAAAAGTGTTCATTTATTTAGGAGTAGCCAATGCATCACCGGCTTTAAACTTCCTTTTTGAAGACGTCCTTTTGAATTTTTTTTACAATCACTTACTTCATTAGCCACAGAGATGATATGCTTTCCATACAGACGTTGCAAGATACCGCGAGACTTGTCACCAACGCAGATCACCTTGATGTTCTCTGCTCCGGGCTCATTAAGACGATTACGGATGACCTTAGACACACCGGTGTGGACTGCTCCACAGAGACCTGGAAATTATATATACTTTGTTATATCAGGCATTAAAGATGAAAAGTTGGAAGTAACCCGTAATTGAATCCTAAAGGTGCAATAAATTCCATAATGATATAATTAAAGATGAACGCACACAAACACAGCTGTGGTTCACTGCTCTTACTGCCACTGCCAAACACAAGTAGAATAAAATAAAATTTATCTTGACAACATTATCATGTAAAATATGTCATTAAAACTTATAAAGATTTTAACTTGATCATTATCTTTTATTAATTTGTCAGCAAGGATAACAAAGGTGTTCAAAATTATAGTATGCTTAGTGTGCCAAATATCGGCATACAAATATTTTTATGAATACATTACATAAAGTTAAAATGAATGAATGAATGAATATAGATAGATCTAAATCAATATTTTCAATTCAAGATTGATCTAAATCAATATTGGATTTTCATGTGAAAATAGTGATTATATTACTTAATATGACAAAAAAGTTTAGATACTATTCCTGTCATTTTTGTAAATTGTAAGGCACATGTGTAAATTGTACATACAGAGTACATAAATCTTTTAACAAAAATGTTAGCTGTTTTCAATTTACCTCTGTCAGAGGTCATAGCAATGTACAGCATTTTTGGCTCATCTTCCGGAGGGGCGACCTGGAACAATCAATAACAAACTTTATATTTGCCACAAAACAATTGAGTGCCATGTGGTATTGGTTTAGAATAGCATCACTCCCTGTCTTCGGTGGATGCTCTAAGAAGTGAGGGACAACCCTGCGGAGATGGGAAGCACATTGCTCATTGATCCTGTGTAACATCAAAAGCCAGTGCGGTCACCAACACTATTAACTGACTATTGGCAAAAACCCACATTTCATTTTAGTACTACAACATAGTGTAACAGTGTGTCGATTAGAGTGGCGCCTTAGAATTGCGCCCGTTTTTTGAGCTAACAATTATTGTGTTATAAAAAAAGAATTGCGATAAAAACTTACAAGGATAAACATTATTTTAATAATTTAATGTTTTATAATAGTCTAAAATTAGTAAAAATAGTGACACATTAGACAAACTTCACAAACTACACAAACAGAACTCCAGTCTCATTTACATAATTTTCAACATTCAACAATAGACCAAACGCTTCTTTTACGAACTACTATGTCTATTATTATGAACAAAACAAAGTAATGAGTACCTCAGCTTTCTCATAGAACTGCACAGCACCCTCGCCATAGGGCCGGGCAGCCTTCAGCTCACGCTCAGCGCGTGTATATCTGTAAAAAGATTTATTCAATAGCGTTGTTTCAGTGAACAATTATTGTATATCTTATACCATACAGTGACAATAAAATCGACCCCATGTAATCCTTGTAAACATTAAGTTAGTCCTTTTATAGCACTAAATTTTTTACCAGGTGGTAGAACCAGTGTAGTGAGACAGGGGAAGTAGCGTCGCCACACCTATTTCTAGCATGAAGCAGTTCTTGCGAAGTTGAAGCAGTACTTATAAATGAGACAATCAACCTTACCCTCGGGAGTAGCAATGCATCTATGATTGACTTCATATGGAACCCCTGTTCTATATGAAGTTGCTTATAGTTATCCACAAGAGGTAGTAACTATTTACCTACAGGTGGGCTGCATGTTCGTTTACTACTTCATTTTTATAATAAAAAAACTAAAAGGTTGCTTTTTAATGTATTTTATTAGAAGTATTTTCGAGTATTTGACTTAATTTGCCAAAATTCTATTTTTGCTTTTAAATGTATATCTCCACAATTGGCTGGCTTTTATAGGTAATGTTTAGATATTTGTTTAGTAAACATTTCCTTGGATATATTTACAGTAACTTTAATATTCGGACAGTATGAGGTTTCTAATTTATTTCGCCATATCTTTATTTTTAACAAATGAAACCAAAAGTTATTCAAATATTATAATAACATATTTATCTGGATAACAATAGCATACATTTTAAACACCTAATTGAAAACCGTAAATTTTGACGTTACTTTTATATCCGGACACTTTACAATGTAGTACTTTGGTTTAATATTTTGGCCGAATTAGAATATAATGTTTAGTTGCAAAAAGATAGAAATAGAAATAAATCTTAAAGAACAAATACTGCAATGCTTAAAATTAGTATATTAAAAGTTTATAAAAAACAGGGCTGTTTCTATTAAGGCAAGTGCTATATGAGTGATAAAAGGTTCAAAGGTGTTTATTTTTACAAAAATGCTCTAAGTAGCTATTTTAGAAGTAAAAAGTAACCTGTGAAACTATATATATGCAATTTATAGTATTAGCATTTACTGACAAACCTATCTAACAAATACCTACCAAGCCACCATAGGCTATTATTGAGAGCCTTCAGCCTTGTTTTTTTAAGACATAAAATCTTGTCTCTTTTATAGACAATGATACAATATTCTTTATTCAAAAAATTCAAAGATTAAATTACTTTGAAAATAGAAGACTTACTTGGCTGCTGACACCATCTTCATAGACTGGGTAATTTTCTGGATGTTCTTTACAGATTTCAAACGAATTGAAATGGCCTTCAAAGTAGCCATATTCCTGTTCTGCTGGTGGTTGACCACCGCGACCACCTGGGTCACACCAGGCGCGAAACGGCCCAACATTTCGACGGCCCTGCAAGTTAAATCACAAAATTGATAATGAAAATGCAGGTTAGACTCCGACGTAAGTTATGTAAGACTGCGAACTAGCAACAGATAATACACGGAGTTTACATTAAATAAAACACTAGGATTATAAGGAAATGATATTCACTGCTTATTAGAAGCCTGTGATAGATTTGAAGCACCATACTAACTTTTATTTCCTTTTTTTTGGTCAAATTCAATATACACCAGCCGATGAATGTGTCGCTCGCTGGTCGGAAAGACGACGTTCGATGTAAGTAGGGAGGCCAGTTAAGAAAAAAAAATGTGAAAAAATCTGAACGCATTATTATAGTTTCTTTCTAGATTATAATTTTTAAATGCCAACAGTCTTTTTTAAATGAAATATTCCCTCCAATTTCATCATCAATTATTAATAAATATTTTGTTATATCATAATATTATTTAATTAAAATGACTCGAATACAAATAATTACAATAAGTTATCTGTGACTATCTTTATAATCTGTGTATTAGTCATAACTTTTATTAGTCACTATTTTGATTTTTGGCATATTGTTTGACATTTTTGACAAATTGGAATTTGGAATTTATTGTTTGGACTGTTTGGAGTACACTTTATATATTGTTAGTATTTGTATTAAAGTTATGCGATATTATTTTCACCATTCCTGATTATTCCTAAAGGCTAAGGATTCCTAAGGGTCATATTTGTAACATTTACGAAAAGTAATGAGATTGAACATGCCTGAACCGGAATCAAAGGAAACGAAAACTGAAGAAGTAACAACCACACAAAATACAGAAGTTCCACCGGTAAGAGAAATCAGTCAAACCGACCACCTGAACAAGAAGATGTTAACTTCTCTATTCAATCGTATTGAAGGTGGGGACTCTGTGCTGTCTCAAATGTTGGAGCCAGAAGAGCGTGATGAAAATGATGATGAATGGGAGACATAATTATAAGCAATTCCACTAAACATATATATTTGTAAGCTTTATGTTGTAATCTTTGCTATGTAATAAACAGTATTTTTTCAACTGCTGTTTTAAATATAATGAAGCAGAAAACCTTTATATTGATATTACAAACTTATAAAATATAAGTGATGACTACCGTATAATATATTAACTTCCACTGTATAGTCTTAAAGGTATTTTGCAGAACCCTGGTGTTTCATAGACGGGCTTAATTGGTTACGTGGTCTGTTGGAAATTTAAAGAAAATGTTCATGCAACTCATAATTGCTATTATAAGAAAGAATGGTAAAACATTGCATTCCTTACATCAAATAATGCTTACTATAATTATTATTTTTATTTATAATTTGGTCCACTTTTCAATCTAAATAGGCAACTAGGGTTCCGTCAAGAGTTTGATAAATAAGGGTTCCATGACCAAATAAAGTGTGCAACCCCTGAAGGCAAAGAGTAATGTAAGCAGTATTTTGGTATTGTATGCAGCCCAAAACTTATGTAAATCTTGTTATGGTAATATTCAGTCAACTGTTTGTATTTTGGGGATTATTGTGAGGACTTGCTGTCCATCCAATGCTGGTGATGTGTTGAGTAAGCATCCAAATGGAAACTAGTCAATTTTGTTATTGAATCCAGATCAACTGTGAGTGATGCATTCAAAGAAAAACTTAACGTTGACAACCTGCATGCTGGAGCTTTCACCATAACGGTCTGACACGTAGTGGGTTCTGAGTCCCCGACCAGATAGACATCGGAATGATCAGTTTAGATTATTTTGGCCTGAGTGTTAGTATTTATCTTTTTGTCTGTAGTATCCACGACAAGAAAGAATGCTAGTGTGCAGACAGTTTTATATTTTTGCAACTTCAATCTATAAATTTTAGGTGTTTTTTTTCAGAATCTGTGTGACCCTTGTTCCCACAAGGGCCACACATATGAGTAAAGAATACAAAACTACAAGTTTTCATGAATTTCTTTATAATAGACCAGAATGTAAACATTAAATATGTTTGGCCACTGTTCAACAACATAGTAATTTCGGAATTTTTATATGTATATAAGCATCGAAACATTCGTTCGTCCACGGGAATTTCGCTTAGCACAGCAAGCCACAGATTCGCGTATTTTGGCAAATTTCCGTACCATCCAATTTCGAGCCTACCAGCCTTTCGAGATCCAATGCTGAACGTCGGCCTTCCCAAACGACGCCACTCCAAACGATTCCCAGATGTATTTCCCTACCATTTGCAACAAAATGACATGACCATGTGATCAGACAAAGCATTTTTTTTTAATGCTTTATGTTGATAATCCATTGACGTTTGAATTGAAATTTTGGTAGCTTTCCGGTGGACCGAACCCTGAGCGAGGAGTCATGAAGAGTCTGGTAAGGCATGGTCTTGTTTGGGATCTCCCATTGCAAATATTATAACAGTATACCCCTTCTTAATCTAAATGGGTGATTCCCAAAGTGGTCCAGATGGACCCCCAGGGGTCCACGAGGGATTCGAGTGGTCCACGTTAGCATGAAATAAAAATGGGGGTCCACAAGTTGTAAGTGGGGGTCTACAAATATTATGATTTAAAATTATGTGGTGTCGATAAAAGAACAAAAATGTTGATCTGGATTTACCTGCATATTCTGCTTCCGGTGGATCCCGTTTTGTATTTTGGTCGCTTGAGTAAAAACTTCATAAGCTACACAACTTTTAAAGTGTTTTTTAAAGTGGTCTATGACAAAAAATAGTTTGAGAAACTCTGATCTAAATAGTTGTCACGGCAGACACATATATCCAATTCACACACACCAGGTTTCAATAAAACACCGACAAACAGTAACTTGAATAATATTTATTATGTACTACACGAGTTAAATGAGGAATGTTCTTATTTACATAGCTTTTGCATTTCATAAACTCCAATATAATTATTTATTGAAATATCATACAGAATTTGAACGGTTCATAATAACATTCATCTACTCTATTTTAAACGCAACCGTTAATACTGAAAATAAATTTTGTTGCGTTTAGCAGAAATATTTTTTTTTCGTCACACGGACACCAAAAGCTTAGTCACCATAGATTAAATAGCTTTTTTAAAATAATTTCCTACAATGGCATCATTGTCATAGAATAAATATATTTAAATACATAAATACAGGATATATTTATCCTTTACAACAATTGGAAACGTGCATGACTTGTGAAAACATTAAAATCTGTACATAGAAAAATATAATTGGATAAAATTATTTTGGAGGGAACGCAGGTTGCAGGGTTGAAAGGAAACAATATAATAATAATTGTACAATATAGATAGCAACTATTTTTTGCCAGTTGATCTCTAGGCAGACGCACGGCAGCCACTTGGTAACATTACCTGAAAAAAAATGTTTTTAAAATTAAATGTACAATCATAGAGGTACTAGCAGACCCGTGCCCACTTCGTTGGGCATTAAAAAAAATTGTTTTATTCACCTTACATAAAAATTGGCAGACTTTCATATAATCTTTCATCCCCTATTAAACCCGTTAAGGTTTGTTTATCCAAAAACAGTGAT
>DWNE01009346.1:0-10957 GCA_018249875.1 Cecropterus toxeus | reverse complement strand
GGTAATCTTTTACGAGCGTATTAGTATGTATGTTGTTTGTTTGTATGTAGGTATGTCCATTTCTTTGGCACGCGAACGGCTTGACGGATTGTGACGTATATATCATTAGAATCGTCTCAATTTGCACAGTGACAAAGGGTATATAATTTTAAAAAATGGCGCCTGGATATAGAGGAAAAAGGGGGAGGGAATTTTTTTACTATTACGATAATAGAGATATCAAGTGAAAGATAATATATAGCTCTTTATAAAAATATATATATATAGTAATACTTTTATCCGACTACTGTGACAAAAAACATATAAGCGTTAAATTAAACATGTATCATAATGGATTCGTTTTAAGAATTCGGGTTTTCTGCTTCAATGTTTTAATGATGTTATAAGTTTTCTTAATGTGTTCCATAACATTTTTGTACAATAAATATATTATTACAAGTACGAAGATAAAATAAGGATATATATTAATTAAATCCTAACAGAAAATTTAGTTTAGTAAAAGTTAATAAACTTAAAACTCGTTTTACTATGAGTAGAGTTCAAATACAATAAATCATTAGAACATAAAGTTAACCAACTGTGTCTTAAACATCGCACATTCGCAGCGGGCATTTCGATAAAATATTGTATATACTATTTTTATATTTATCGCATTCTCTTTTCATACATGTTCTGCTATTATTTACTTTTATTATTACTACAACTATTATTATATACGGTCAATAACATTAAATAAGAAAATAATATATGTACAATTGTACATCAATAACAGTATATAAACAGAAAAGATAAACCGTTGAGTTCCTTGCCGGGTCTCCGGAATTTGAGGTCGTAGTCCGTATCGGTGATAGTGTAAAGAAATAATTGTATCTGATAATTTGTAAGTGTAAAGCATATACGAAATAAACACATTTCATTTCATAAGGTCATCGCATATCGCGGCATCGTTGGCAGTAGTGGAAGCGGTTTCTGCGTTTGACATGTTTTAATGTGCCACAAAAGTATTTTACCGTTTCTCAAAACGTTAATCTTGTAGAGATATTTCTCAAGCGAACTGAATGGCTCACTGGAAGGCTTTACAGTTCGTTACTTAAGAAGCTGGCTTGCAATAGTTTCTGAAAGGATCTTGAAATTTTGATAAAGCTTTCAAACCTGAAATAGGAATTTTATGCTTTAAATTTAGAGTTCAGTCAAGGTTTAAATTGCGGTGAAATCTCTATTAATTTTAATTTTACTTTATATGAAAATAAAATGAATTAACACATTATTATTACCGCCTAATAACAGCTTCTTGTATTCTGGTCCGAACGGTAGTAAGGGACACATATTTATTTGAGGAGTTTGAACTTAGTCCTCAGGAGTAGCAACGCATCTGATGACCCGCGTGACGAAGCGGTCACCATACCGGTCTGACACGCAATGAGTTCCGGATTCAATCCCCGGCCAGTCAGACATCTGAATAATGAATTTTGAATTCTGGTCTGGGTCTGGGTGTTTGTGTATTTTTCATTGTGTGTGTCCATAGCATCCACGACACAGGAGAAAATCCTAGTGTAGGGCTATGAGTGTAGAAAGTGTTCTAGCGTTATAACCTCTAGTGAGACTCTGAGATCTTGTCTCGGGTTGTTACAGATGTCTATGAGCGGCAGGAGCCACTTACCATCAGGTGGACTGCATGCTCGTTTGCTACTTCAATCTGATAAAAAAAACGAATTACATTGTGTCCTAAAATTTTATCACCTCATTCGCGATACACAGTATAGGTAGGATACGTATTACCCTATATAAGAGATCGTGATCAATATGTCATGTCAGAGAGCAGACAGAGCCGTCTGTCCGTCAACAAACCAATTACCGAGACAATCGAACGTCCCGAGGCTGACGGCTTGACGTTACCCCGTTGTTTTGGAAACTACACTTCGGGGAGTTGGACTTCGAGTTGGACGTATCCGTGAGGTTCAATTCGATAGTAGGTTAAAGGAGAATAGCGTAACTGACTTATTTGTATGAGCTGTAGAATTATGTAGATATATAATAAAAACTAAAAAAACGCGTCTGTGCATCTTATAAACTGGCAAAAAATATTTTGGACGGAAAATAAAGGATAAAATGAATTTTAAAGGTGGTGGTACTTTTGTGGTTCAACGCCGCAAGTACCACCGCCACACCTATTTCTGCCTAATAACATTAGTGTATAGTGCTCTGTTCTTATCTAAATGGTGTAATAAGATGCGAGGTGTCCTAGGTGTTCCAACTTAGTCCTCGGTAGTAACGCATCTGTGGTTAACCACAGATAGGATTAATTCTTATCTGGGGTTGATTACAGATGTCCATAGGCGGCAGTGACCGCTTATGATAGTACTGCATGGTGAACTTCATGCTACTGGTTTTCTATTTTAAAAAAATGTGTAATTAAAAAGTTTGTTATTCTGTATGCTAGAAAACTGATTACTATACGTAATTAGGAGAAGGAGTAAGGAGATTTTTAATATTTATAATTTAGATTTAGATTTAAAATTTAGAATTATTTATTTATATATATAAGTTATAGAATATATGACAAATAAAAAGTTATAGTATTTTGAAAAAAAAACAGTGATTAAAAAATTGAATTTCGACAAAAACAGCTAATAACTATATTACTTTAGGGTGCGTTAACATTTTTGAATTTTGCAATAAATTTAGGTAAACTATCAAAATGAATATCTAGATCAGGAATTTTCTTACTAAGCTCATCATACATACAGTCGGGAGGCGCGGACTTTCGGTGAGCTGCGGCCGAAGTTACGTTAAAAAAATGTTTTTTTTTTTTGTTTTTTCATCTCGTTTCATTTCGTTTCGTTTCATTATATCTCAATATCCGTAAATGACTGCAATGGAACAACTTTTATCCGTCCGTCGGTAACAACATGTTTTCATTTTCGTTTTCATTCCATTCCATTTAATTAAATTTAAATATAGGTGGATAACTGTGATAGACGCATTGGACTTTTTCATTTTCACCGCTTTCACAACTTGAGCAACAATTGGCTTAGTAGGTGAAAAAATATCAAGTCTTAAGTCCACAGCTAGGTGCATTTTAAACAAGAGGGATTCTTTCCGTATTTATTTAGAACCCAAAGTTAGATATTAGAAATACACTAAAAAACGAGATAACTACTTAGCAATAGGCATGGTTACATATTATTTCAGAAGTTTAAAACGGATATAATTTACCCACAATTGCCTACTTATACACATTTGTACTAAGGAATCAAAACCTTGACCGAAAAACCAACAAAGTTATTGGAATCTACTGGAATACATATTCTACTTGTATTCATTTGTATACCTCTAAACTCGCGCATAGTACGGCTGTTATTTTAACTCAATATGAAAATCACTTCCATAAACCTGAATTCCTCAATTTAATTCCAAAGCGCTGTCGTACAAAATAACCCACTTAAATCCAACATACATATCAACAGTATTATCGAATAATACTGCTGTTTGATTACAAGCGAGAAGAGATCGGATTAAATCGCGTGCCACGAGTCATCCGCTTAACTGCAAGTGTTTGCGTTGAGGGAATTTCAGTATTTTTTGCAATTTGCGGCGTGTTATTGTCGCCTTATAAAATCAAACATTTTTTTTATGAGATGGTAGTAGCAAGCGAGCATGCAGTCCATCTGATGGTAAGTGATTACTGTCGCTCATGGACGTTTGTAAGCAACTTCATAGATGCTAATCTAATGCTAAATAATAATTGAAGTTCACAGATGCTAATCCTGAGGACTCGGATAATCGCCTCATATATAAGAGAGCCGATAACCACACCATTCCACCGAAACGCAAAATACACGCGAGAACTGATTTTGTGACCTTCGGGTAAGCTTATGTGATGTGCAGTAAGCTTTAAGAGCTATAATTTAATAATTGAAACATAATCATGAATTTATTTGTTGGGGATGTTGAACACAACATTTTTGATCAATGTTGATATTCGACATCCCCAAGAAATTAGTTCATCATTATATTTTATATAAATTCATAAGGTTTGAAATATGTTATTGGTGAAGTATTAAATATTATAACATACAATTTAGATTTACTTATGTATACAGGTCCAGAAAATTATACAATTATGATATTTTGCGAACTTAATAAACGGATGAGCGTAAAAAATCTGTTCCTTAGGATTTTATTTATCTCTAGAATTGTTTTATTATGGTACTATATGAATATGTAGTTATCTTAAGCTTTATATATAGTGAAATAGTGGTAAAAGTTGTGTACAAAACTGTTTTATACCAGTATGATTTATAAAATGACATGAATGATTTTTTTGTGGTGGTATTTGTGATTTTGGATCGCGAATCTACATATTTCGCCATGACCAAGATCCATATAACTGGGTAGAAATATCAGCAAAAATAATTTCAAAAAACCGCACATTGTGAGTACCCGTAACGTATTAAAATGTATCAATTCCGCGATACTATTAGTCTAAAATCATATATAACATGAATGATATGAATAGTGCGAGTTCAAACTAGCATTACATAAGCTCGCTTCTCGCATCTCGCTTTATATGAAACAAGTACCTCATTACCGCAATCATCTGACGTGACATATTTCAGCCTGAAATCCGTGGTTTCATTACTAAACGTTTCATATACAAATTTTGGAACGGTTTCAGTGTGAAATAGAGATTTGCTGGAATATTTAGTTTGCTAAATGCTTGAATTAAATTCATTTGTATAATTTACCTTTTTCCTCTTAGTATTATTATATTAGTAAGATTAATTGATTCATGAACATTATAATATTAAAATAAATTGCAGATTATTACAACTTTTTTTATAAAAGAGATATATGTTGATACAAGGCGTTCCAACTTAGACTTTAGAGGCAGCACTGCATCTGTGGTCAACCTCAAGTATTCGACTTTATTTGTGGTTCATTACAGATGTCCATGAGCGGCAGTGTCCCCTTACATTAGGTGGATCGCATGATCATTTGCTACTTCCTTACAATTGAAAATAAATATATACGAAATGGAAGTAATATTATCACTTTTGATAAAACCTGTATAGAGTTGTGTTATAACAATACTCGTCGTCCCTGTAGTTCCGGGATTAGAATAGGGCTACGGTGACCCCGGGAAGGACGGCAGTATGTGTGGTCGCATACCGCCGTAAAGACCATACGGTGCGGTGGGCCCAGCCGCTTACCTGGGTGGAGCCCAATGGGGCGACGCGCTTAGAGTCCTCTTCACAGCGCCGAGGACGGCCACCGGGGGGGGTTTAGTCCGGAAAAAATCCCACATAACTTGGCGTCGTTCACACGACGTCAGGTACCTTTGGAAGGTTTCCCCCTCGAGAACAAAAATAATAATAATAACAATACTCGTACGAAATGGTTATCATACTAATATTATAAGTGAGAAATTTTGTGAAGACATATGTATGTTTGTTACTCTATCGCGTAAAAACAAAAATAAATTTGGCAACCAAATAGTTTATTGCCTGGATTAATACATAGGATACTTTAATCGTGATAAATGATCGAAGCGGGCGGAGCCACGGGTAAAAGCTATTTTATTTTGATTGGTGTCTATTATTTAAATATACGCCATTCGATATGAAGTACATACGAGATACATAAGCGATTCTTCATGTAAAAGAATCAGTGTAATTCGACGGGGAAGGTACCACCGCCACACCTATTCTAGCGTAAGGCAGTTCTTGCGTTTCGTTGGATGTGGTTGCCGGCTCACTTATATATGATGCGACCATCTCAGTCCTCGGGAGTAGCGACACATCTGTAATTAACTTAAGATAGACCCTTGGTCTACATGAAGTTGTCTTACAGATATCCATGGGTGACAGCAATCACTTACTGTCAAGTGAACTGCATGTCGTTTGGTACTTCAATCTGATAAAAAAATACGAAAAAATATTGCGTCGTTTTTTACATATAAATGAAAATAACAATCTCATATATAACATAAAACTCATTAGTCCACGAAGTATAATAATATACTCGTATTATTTGCCTTCCGGAAAATAACGAGATATAAAACACGGATGAAAATATTTTTGCTTCAACATCATTACATCGCGAAAATACAGTGACATTTTAAAAACGTGATTATCTCATTGTTTGGATATACGCGAAATTTATTTTTTTGTATTTCACCCGTTCAGATCTTTCTGAATTTGGGTCAATTGCAAAGTGGCAGTCTCATTCGATATCGAGTGCAACAATTGAATTTCCATTGCGTTCTCTCCAGTGGAGTTAATTAACTGCAATAAAGAAGGTTTATTACGGTGAAATGTGGAGTTTCGTTATCGGAAAGTTTTCATCATTTATTAAGGTTTTTCTGTTTTAAAATATTGATAATGTATTACAAATATACAAAGAATTACAGCCAATTTTCCAGCTGGGCGAATTCTTTGTTGATGAATGAAAATAAATGAAAATCGTATTTTTCTGTTAATTTTTTTATGTATGTATTATTGACTTCCGCGGGAAGTATCTCGTTCACTTTCTAAAAACATATAACGGAGTGTACGAACATAAGTCCCTACTGTTTAATGTTCCACTCCTGGGTACGGATTTTGAACCATTTAGTCTATATCTTGTTCGGGTTATACTGAATGTTCAAATGTCAGCTGTTACCACTCCTCTTTAAAAAATGATATGCGGTACGAGTAAACAAGTTTGGCATCTTCTGTAAGCGCGCCAGTTTTTCCACGGAATATAGGCGAAACGTAACTCCCGCTTTTACCATTTGGGTACGGAACCCTAAAAAGCTCTCATATATGCATTAATTAATTCTTTTGAGGTTAAAGTGTTAGCGTCAAGATTGTAGCTAAAGAAGATAAAGCTTGACAGTTTACGGTCAAAGGCTTCACCTCACAAGATGGCGAAGCCGAGCTGAAGGTTACACGTGCCAACGATGACTGCTTTATTATTATATAGCAAGGCTTGGAGCAAAGGGACTTCTGGTGTTTTATCCCGAAAAAATGTATGGTTCCCGTGGGATAGATTTGTTTTTTTTTTACAGAGCAAAAGTGCGACATGATTTTTGCATTGAATGTCCTATGGGATAGCACAACAATGGTATCCTACAGGAATCATATATTTAAAAAAAAGTGAGATAAGTTTTACTGCATTCAAGTATTTAATTGAGTACCAAAAAGGGGTTGGGAATGTTGCTTCTCCCATTTGTGATGCATAGGGCCTATAGGGTCTTATATGACCCTTAACGAAGTAGAAGAACTATAAAAAAGTAGAGCACTGTTTAGGATTTTACAATTCATTTAGCCCCCTATAAAAAAGTTAAAATTGTTAAAGGTGTAAAGTTAACACTATATCATATTAGATTTTCTTCAAACGTTGGTGCAGTCGCAGGCTCAGCTATTCAGAAATGATATTAGTGCAGAGAATAGCACATACTTAAGCCGCATAAATTTATTACCCATTAGCATCGATAAAGCTCGTTAAGTTTTTATTAGTTATTAAAACTGTAACAAGATGGCCCTTCAATTATCAATTAAACAATAGATCTATTTTTGAAGCGAAACTTCTTTACAATTTACAACTAGATGGCGGTGTACGCCTTTTTGAATCACGCTCTCAATTTTACGTAGCTAAGTTTTGGTATATGCGAAATAGTATGTAGATATGGACTTCAGTGATTGCTCAATTGATTTTTAAAAGCTTTTATTTAACTTGCAATGTTTGTTTGTATGTTTGGGTCAAATCTTGCAAGCTGAATTTAACCCACTTCTCAGTGTCGAATTGAGCTGTAATTTGGAACACACATTAAGTTCTGATGACAATGCAATTATATGTAATCAATATTGTTGTAATTTTAAAATGGCCGCCGCAACAAAATGGCGGAATACATACTTTTGTCCAACCCACCCAATACGGGTATCAGGTGAAAGAGCTTAATTGGTAGAATTCAATACGGTACGGAAAAAGCTTTTTTAAAAATACTTTTTATATTAATTTATTATTGTTAAGTTTCACTTGCCGTATGTGGACACTCCTTTTTTATGAATTAAAAATAACGCTTTCTACACTAATTTATTTCCTCTTGTATCATGGGTGCCGTGGTCACACAAACACGAATACACAAACACCCAAACCCAAAACAGAAATCTAATCTCATCATTTATATTTCTGTCTGGTCGGGAATCGAACCCGGGACCCACTGCGCGTCAGACCGGTATGGTGACCGCTCGGTCACGCGGGTCGTCAAAATCAAAATATTATCCCTCTGAGCCCTCGCTTTAAATATAGCAGCGAATTCGGTTCTAGTGTTTATTAACTCGCATCATTCCAAGCACATTCAGCTCTCAAATAAAATAAAAGCCGTTCTAGAGTTCGTCACGTATCCACTAAACGTAAGACCGGGATTTACGAGGCCATGCTCATATCTCGCGTCACGACAGCACTAGAGTCCTTGATAAAGCTTTATCTACTGATTTACTAGCTAAGATAGATGGCGTTAGAATCGGTTAATGGATTTCTGTACTTTATGTGGAAGTGCAAGTTGGAATTTTGTAAGGATTCAGAGTAATAAGTAGTAGTTATATATGAGAAATTGCCTAAATAATTTCAGTATTACCAAATTTTAAATATATAAATAGATGACAAAAACCGTTGAAATACCGTTTTTTGTATCAGGCGTATTTGCTTTATGTAATCAAACGAAATTTCTACATTTTATTGAAGCTTATGGAGGCACTTACAAATTGTAAGTTACAATATTTTTCTTCACCGAACGCTTTCCATGAGCTATATGTATACTGTGTATATATATATGTCTGTACATAGATAAACCTTTTAAAAGGATAAACCTTTTTAAAGTTTTTATTCCTATAGGCACTCCCGGGGTGTAGGCGCACACAGAGTACTATTGTTATGACGACCCGCGTGGTCGAGCGGTTACCATACCGGTCTGACGCGCAATGGGTCCCGGGTTCGATTCCCGGCCGACAGAAATATGAATGATGAGTTTAGATTTCTGTTCTGGGTCTGGGTGTTTGTGTATTCGTCTTTGTGAGTCCGTGGCACCCACGACACAGGAGAAAATCCTAGTGTGGGGCTATAAGTGTAGAAAGCGTGTGTGTGTGTGTGTGTGTATTTCTATATATTTTATTCGTCTACATGTGTTGCATATACCTATAACATAACACTAACGGCGGCCTAAACGTTGCGATAGATTTACACATAAGATGTATTGTTGGATTCGTCTTGGTAAAACGTATGATATTTGGTTTATCACCATTCTCACAAATCACATGAGTATTGAAATAGTGAATAAATTTCTTGAAATATACGTTTTTTATATTTACATGCAAATGTTTCTTATATACGCGCAGTCGGTTTCCAAGTTTCTAATGTCTGAATTTGATTCCAATTTTGGCCTATTTCTATCAGATATCCATATAAAATGTATCCTGTGTCTTACAGCCTGAAACATTTTGTCAATAGTCAATTGCATCAAACCAGCTATATGTAACATTCATGAGACTGTGAACGACCACCGATTTCGATGAATATTTGAACGTTGTGTTGTCGGCGACTTGTTTCTATCGATTTATTGGTCGAGCTCTATAAATAAACAATAGGCAGGTGAGTTCAAGAGCCACCAACTGCAGTCACATCTGATATATAGTATCGTACTATAACGAAAAATACTATATTTTCGACACCGAAATCTAACAAATAAATCCATCACGAACGCTTTACATTAATTTTAAATCATAGAGTCGCGTATGTATATCTATACTAATATATAAAAATGAGATGGTGAGTGTCCGTTTGTTACTCAATCACGCAAGTACTACAGAATCGATTTACATGACATTTTGCACGGGTGTAGCTTATTTAGCTGGTCAACTTACAAGCAATTTGTGATTTCGATATTTTGCACTGTTTAAAGATGGTGACTATTTTTATGTCCCGTAGCGAAGCACGGGTAGGTACTTCAAGTTGTACCTCATATTAAGGTAAGATATGAGATACAACTTAATTACTTAGTTAACTTAACTTACTTGTTCGTTAATACATCCGTCGCATTGTTTTGTCCATAAACATACCTAAGTAATAACCATTTAAAATGGTCGTTTTAGCTAATCTATACTATCTATACTAATATTATAAAGCAGTAGAGTTTGTTTGGTTGAACGCGCTAATTTCAGGAACTACTGGTTCTAATTGAAATATTATTTTTGTGTTGAATCGTGCATTTATTGAAGAATGCTTTAGGTTATTTAATATCACGCTATGACTAATAAGAGTGGAGCAGCAACGAAAAATGTTGCAAAAAAGGGAAACTATTTTTATTTTTGAGAGATTTCCTTTCGTACGCGGGCGAAACTTAATACTTCTAGTAAATAAGTATGTACGTAGTTACGTACTACGTAATACATAACCACACTTGTCAAAGTTCACTAATTTATTAGAGTAGATAAGTAGACTCTGATCATAAATTTCTCAAAGAAAATTTTGATTTTCCATAAAGCTAACAAACGATTTTCAATCAAAGCGTGAGCAAATAATGTCACGACTTCCAATTCGCCTGATTGAGAGCTGTTATAGATTTTACGATATAATACGATTCGATACGACGTTATTCCAGTCCATTCTCAATCTTTTGATCTATTGCACGATAGTACCTTTTAAGTTCAGTTTATAACGAAAACGTATCGTTTCGTCTTCGCGTTGATTATTTAAGATAATTAAAAGCAGTTTTATCAAATTAGAAGCTTTTGTATTTCAGAGAGATTTTCACAGACAATATAGACAACCATTGTATAATCTATTAGCTAGTGATGTATAATATAAAACTTTTTAACAAAAAATAGAAACCGACTTCCATGTCACCTAAAAGCAATAAAATAATTTAAATATATGTTGGTTTCTTACATACACAGTACATAGTGCATAGTTCTGA
>DWNE01009345.1:0-10957 GCA_018249875.1 Cecropterus toxeus | reverse complement strand
GTTCTTGCGTTTCGGTGGAAGGGTATGGTTGCCGGCTCACTTTTATATGAGGCGACCATCTCAGTCCTCGGGAGTAGTATCGTATCTGTGATAGACTTCATATAGAACAGGGATTCTAAGGGTAAGTTGCTTACAAATGTCCATGGGCAGCAGTAACCACTTACCATCAGGTGGGTTGCTTGCTCGTTTGCTACCACATATTTATAAAAAAAATACAAAATGGTGTTATTAAAGTCTAGTTAAAAAAAAAAGCTTACTTTTGTTCATTTATACCATCATATTGGAGTGTTTGATAGTGTAAATCAAAATTGGGGTTGAACTGAAGTGCTGTTTAATACAATTTGTTTGAGGGCGTACTTTTACTACTTCATTATACCAGCTTTATTACTCGCTGTCAGGATTACTGTTCTGATGGTAATTTACGATCGGTTACTGCTGTTTTCAGCTGTTAATTTGTTCAGTCATAAAAACGTTTTATTTAGGAGCTATCCAGCGTGATTTGTTCTGTAATAGATATTATATTGGACTGGTGACCTTTCCAATAGATGTGTTCGTAAAACGTTCTGTCAAACGTCAACCATTTCTTTTTGGAGAGCGCAAGAAACTCCATTCCTACTTCAATCTAATATATTTTTACTGCTTGTTCTCAGTTTGTCACGTGAGAGGCGTTTGCACTTTAACAGCGCAGTTAATTAAGGCGCAGCAGGCCGCTGCGCGAAATGGGAAATAGCTAATTATGAACTGCGGACTGCCTCAGACCCGGTGGAGCAAAGGACATGCGGTAGCGTAAACAATTTTTAAAGGGAAACTGGTAGAACCCTTCGTAGGTCTATTTCACCACCACCGCGACATCTATGTCTACTTAATATAGGTTTTAGTAGTTTACGCACTGCTGTGTTTTGGTCCGAAGGAAGACATACTTATCGGAGTCGTTTCATTTTGTTTCTTAGGAGCAGCGACGCGTTTGTGGTCAATAGTAAGTAAGGCTCTGATCTTATCTGGGATAGGGGTGGATGTATGTCCCTGCGTGGCACCGACTTCTTATCATCAGGTGGATTATACTTGTTTCCCACTTTAATATTATAAAAAAGACAATATTTAACACGTGACGATAACAATGATCAAGTAATATGCATATTGTGAAAATTGTACCTATGTACAAAATGTATTGGATTGGTGGTGGAGAGATTTTGGAGTTCAAGCAAACTTTCTTTTAATACAATACAATAAATGCACTTGCAGAATATTATCTACTAAAACTAAAAAAAATAATCTTAACGTACCTGTGGCAGATAAATAATTATTAATGCAATTTAATAAACTTTTAAAATCACAAAGCTTACAGTTTATAAGTTTAACGTTTGTGGCTAAACACATTTAGTTTGTTATAAACGAAACAATAATTTAATGGAAGTATAGAATTGATTTGATGGAAAAGACGCTTTTCACTTTTAACTTGCACCTTTCCTAAGCTCCCGGCTTTGTGATAGTTTACAAAATTAAAATATTAATTTAGTTTGAAATTAACCAAGCAAACAATAATAATAGGTCTACAAATAGTAGTTAGCAGGAAATATACAGGTAAAATGAAAACAGTCGTTAGCTCATCATAGTCCCACAGTTGGGAACGGGTACAAAAGACAATGAGGTTTAGAACAATTAAATAGATAATAATATTGTGACAAAACTATGTCTGTGTTTCAGTAAATTACATGATTTAAATTGTATGTAAATATGAATTATATTCATTACTTCATTCATATTTACGTAAAATTAAAGTCATGTAATCCTGGATTATGTGATACTAAGAAGCGTGAAAGTCCTTATAATTATCTAGTTTTTATGCTTGTCTATATTTTAACCTCATGCCGTAGTATTTTCTCTACTTTTATTCTACACTAGCAAACCCGTGCTCACTTCGTTGGACATTAAAGATTATTGATTTATTCGTTTGCATGCCAATTTGGCAAAACATACATAGACAGAGCATGCATTGCCGCGTTTGAAGTAAATGTAAAATAACTATTTCATTATTTTTACCCATAAAACTTGATACTATGTTTCATAGAGATTGCTTAAAAATTGGCGTACTTTCGTAAAAAATTTTAACCCCTATTTAACTTCTACCCTACTGGTTCTATCAGGTGGTAGAACCAGTGCAGTTCGATCGGGAAGGTACCACCGCCGCACCTGTTTCTAGCGTGAAGCAGTACTTGCGTTTCAGTGGAAGGGTGTGGTTGCCGGCTCACTTTTATATGAAGTGACCATCTCAGTTCTCGGGAGTAGCAACGCATCTGTGATAGACTTCATATAGAACCCCTGTTTTATATTAGTTGCTTACAAATGTCCATGGGCGGCAGTAACCACTTACCATCAAGTCACTGCTCGCTCGTTTGCTACTTTATATTTCTAAAAAAAAGTGCGTAGTCGCTCACCTTTGTAATCATTTTTTTTTTGAGAACTCTCAGGTGTAGGTGTATGTTTCGATTGACTGGCCAAGTTTCACTTAAACTATGGAACTAATATTTACAAATCTATATATATATATAAAAGGCAATTCCTACTCACTGACTGACATATCAAAGCACAGCCGAAACTACTGCGGTGGTACTTCCCCGACCACCTGGCATTTGGTGGACTATGGCCCAAACTCTCTCATTCTGACAAAAAAAAAACCCGTGTCCAGCAATGGGACAATGATGGGCATGGTGATGACAAATTCGATTCATCCATCAAAAGTTTACGGTCTACTACTGGACACAGGTTTTTTATCGGAATATTTTAATAATATTGACTGCACATTTCTAGCATCTTACCAAAAGTTAGTGTTCATGATATACAGATGGACACTATCCATTTCTTGGATTTTGTTCCTCAATCGTTTACGTCATCCAGGGGAAGAGAGGGAGAGGTGCTATTCACTGACACCACGTGGCACTATATACACGCTTTCTTTTCTATACTCATAGCCCCACACTAGGATTTTCTCCTGTGTCGTGGGTGCCATGGACACATAAAGACGAATACACAAACACCCAGACCTAGAACTGAAATCTAAATTCATCATTTATATTTTCGAAATATAAATGATGAGTTTAATAATGAGTATATAAATGTAATGCTATTTTTTTCCCGAGGGTGAAACCTTCAAAAGGTACCTGACGTTGTGAGAGCTATGCGAGGTTATGTGGGATTTTATCGCACTAACCGGTGGCCGTCCTCAGCGCTGCGAGGAGGACCTCCAGGATCTCCAAAAGAACGCAAACGAAGTCCACTCAGCGCGTTGCCCCATCGGGCTCCATCCAGGTAAGCGGCTGGGCGCACCGCATCGTCTGGTCTTTACGGCGGTATGCGACCACATATACTGCATTCCCGGGGTCGCCTAGCTGGATGGTTCGAACTCCCACTCTTGCCTCCGCAATCCCGGAAGCCCCTTTTAGTCGCCTCATACGACAGGCAGGGGATACCGTAGCCCTATTCTAATCCCGGAACTACAGGGATGATATAAATACTACCTAAAGTATACATGTATATGTTCATGATTGTAGTATCCTTTGTAATGTTCCTTTGTATTCTATGTTGTATGTATGTTTTAATAAGGCTTAATATAGGTATATAAAGTACACTGCCAGAATTACAATATTTCAAAGCGCGATAAACGTCCATTGACTGTCCCAACCGCTCAGAATCAGCAGTGAAATATATTCAAACCGAACGCACGGTAACGTGAAATCCTTTAATCTATTTGAATGTGATTGCACAAGGTAAATTAACCCCGCTTACAAACTCGCTTAGTGTTTAACGATCACAAATAACATGCGATATATCGGATCATTTTCGTTTAACTCAGAGTTCCGATGCGAATGAATTGAGTTCAGTGTCATAAGTCACTTGTCTTATATCGAATAGAGAGAATATGTTAACATAGCAATATGTTTTCTTTAATTAGTTGTGTAAGTATAAATTCGGTCGTTTCTCATTAAATCCCTTTTAAGATCAATTTCAAAGTTTACAAAATTCAATATAAAAAGAAATTTGGGCAATATTTGTCATTGTCAAAAAAACTAATGTACTCGTAGGTATAGTTAAATCAATAGTATACGATAGTAATAAATTAAGTACAGAAGAGGGTAGCCCATGAACAGAACAGTTATTATTTTATAATATGCTATTAATAAATGAGCATGCATTCCACTAGATGGTAAGTGGCCACCCGCCCATGGACATCTGTAATCAGCCCCAGATAAGATTTATCTGAGGTTAGCCATAGAATCGTTGCTACCCCTGAGGAGTAAGTTGGAACGTTTTTGATAAGTATGCCTCCGTTGCCACACCCGTCAAAATAGAACGCAGCAACGCATAATACTGCCATTATTAGGCAGATATAGGTGTGGCGGTAGTGTTTTCGTAGTCGAACCACACAGAGCTAACGCGTTTAACAGTATGAAAATACTATACCGCGATATCATACGATTATTTAACTTGGCAAACAAATCTATCGTTTAACCACTCGTAGAGCGACGAGTCGGTGAAGCGGTTGCTTGAGGCGAAAACGGAAATAACTAATTATAAAGTTACATACGAGTTGGATCTCGATATGCGTCTAATGGTGTTTGTGTGTGTTTAGATCATAATTATCTCGGATATACCTTTGAAGAAAGTTTTAAGTGCGAACGCTGATTACAGAGGGCCGTGTATGTAATACTCTTTGTGTGTATATGGAAGACAAATGATTAATAAGTAGAAAGAAGAAGTACCTGTCATGGAGCTTTTCAAAAACGTGTGAAAAGAGTTCTCCGGCGGCCGGCGATGCATTGGCGACTCCCCTGGTGTTGCAAATGTCCATAGGCGACGGTGACTACTTACCATCAGGTAGCCCGTCTGCCTTATCGTTCTGACCCATTCTGATACAACTCCGGAGAAATAACCACAACATCTCGTTCTGTATATCAGTAGTGTATACTATCGCAGCTTTTAGCTCTGATATTTTGGTTAGAAAGGATTTAGGAAATCTTAAATGTGATGTTTCAACTTAATTCTCATCTCTGATTTCTTTCTTTAAATAAAAAATAAAATCTGTTCTAGCTTTCTATACTCATAGCTCCTAATTCGTCGTGGATGTCAGAAATACATATACCTAAATAAACTAAATTAAATAGTAAATAGCTAGACTCAGATCTGAAATCTTGTCTATGTTCACTAAAGTTGCAGAAGTTTTGAGCTCTTTCGAGACCTAAATACAAGCAACACGGTAACAGTGCACTGTTCAAGGAAGTCATTGAAAATTAACGTGTTTTATATCAAAGCGGATTCCTCTAAGCGTGTTAGTTTTACCAGGGATAAACTTGAGTACTGGAGCAGAGTGAGCAAGCTGCGCCGGCTTGAAAATTTGAAATCCAGCACAGTGTAAATGACACTCTATATGGTAATCAGACCCTTTTCAGATCTAAAGAGGTTTCACGTTATTTTTTGGTGAGTATTTTAGGTTGGTATTAAATTATTTGTATGGTGGAGAAAACGAAAGTAATATTTTTCATAATTATATCTAATAAAAATAAGTTATTCATTATTGAAATCCAGTCGTGGACAATTTCTAGTCCAATCATGTGGATAAAATTTTTAACCATTAAATGTATATTGTTCGTCTCACCTAGTCTAGATTATTGAGACCGGTCCTGGATTTTTCCCCGACTGTGTTTTGCGCAGTCGGGTGCTTGCTTAACCTTGCTAAACATTTGGGTAAAAAGCTCCAACTCTTGCCGCCCGCAACTTCACAAGCCCCTTTTAGTCACTTCTTACGACAAGCAAGGAATACTTTAGCCCTATTCTGATCCCGGAACTACATTGACGAATTGGTACGGCCTATGTTCATCAGATAATGTCTAAGGTCTAATGTATGGATAACGAAACAAAACATATTTATAATTCAGGAACTGATTATGTAAAATATAAAATATCCCAACAAATCGTTAGTACGCAGCGTGTCAAAGCAGATTGCCCTAAGCGAGTTAGTTATAAGCAAGACGGCGCAGCTTTGAGAGCCAGCGCAGTGTAAATGTCACTTTATATGGTAATCCTTGCCTTCAGTAGAACCGGGGCGTTATGGGCCAAGGCATCTTAACGTTATTTTTATGCTGCAGAAATTGCATAGGACACCGACTAAGGAAATTTCATGATGGTATTAAAATTCTATGTTCAACGACGTGTGGTCTATGTAGAACTTTAATGTAGGTGATGAATATGATATTACGTAATATACGTTACGTAATAAATATATTAAATACTATTTTGCATTAAAATACGCCATATATTTACAGTAAAAGAAAAATATACGTGTCAAATCAGTGATAAAAGTAAATTTATAAAAAATAAATAGAAACGAATTCGAATTAATAATTGAATAGTTTTTTTCGAATTAATTAATTTAGGGCACACTCTTATCATAACACAAATTACTACCAATAGTTTGTTTGTTACTTAATAATCAGTTCTCCATAATATTTTAAAAGTATATTAAATCTTAAAGTTCTCTTTATAAGCGATATTGTATATAATAGGACTGTAATAAATTAATGATTACTTATATTTTTTTTTAATTATTTCATAATGCATTATCATATCATTACGTTACAAAATTTCTATCGATTCTGGATTAACAATGCCATGTTCATTATATTTTGAAACAATAAACATCTCGGTCATAGCGTCAGTTGCTTCTATAGCTACTGTTCTATTATCTATTGCACACCGCTTTGTCTGGACTAAGTGATTTTATTTCTCTGAGAGTATTCTTTTGGTGGAGTCGGCTAACCGTGAAATTGAGAACAAACATGCCTCCGTTCCCAAAGGACTTATAAGTGGAAACTATTTCTGAAGCAGTGTTAGGGAATGTTTCCTTTCGGGAAGTAAAGTTTTCTATTAATAGAAGGATAAGTGTTATAGATGTAAATCCCCCGCTAGGATGTTTCCCTGTATCGTGAGTACCATGGAAACATAAAGACGAATACTCAAACACCCGGTCCCAGAAGAGAATTTACACTCATCACGTAGATGTCTGATTGGCCGGGGATCGAACCCGGAAGGTACTGCGTATCAGACTTGCGACAGCAGTTTTAAAATATGATAATTTTCATTATGTTTTAAATTATTTTATTTTAACATTTGAGATATTGTAAGAGAAAGGGATAAAATGTTGAAATTTTACGAATGGAGAAAATAGATGTTAGTAAAATAGCTACACGCGCATATAATTACAGAATAGAAGGGGGCCCATTGGGATATACATTGTGAGAGTAATATATTTGTTTTAGACACAAACGGATCTATCAGAAAAAAGGAGTATTCAAAAAAACATAATGTTTCTAAGTGTACTATACTAAAGTTAGGTTCTATTTAATAATCATACTTGCAAAATACAATATGCAAAAAATTACAACCGAAGCCGTTGGTGAAATGTTAAAAACATATTTTTTGGAAATACCATATCCGTACTTCAAAAGAATGGTGCATTAAAACGTACAATACTTCTGTAGATAAACTCAAAATATATGAATAGATAAAGGAAGCAATGAATGTCCTACCGAATGCATAAGTGAGCAGATTGCACGAGGAAAATTACTGGTTTGCTTTGTAGTTTTTGCCAAGAAAATTTTCCCGTGTATGTAATATTATTTTTATTTGATACAGAATAGAAACTATTTACATACAGAGCGAATTTGCTTTCCAAACCGAGTAAAAAGCTTATAAGTAAGTTAAAGCCAGCATCTTATTATATTTAGTAGAAAAGTAAAATGTTTATTCAAAAATAAAATGTACCAAGTTAAAGTGCGCTTGAAATGTTTGGATATAATTTAAGACTGTTTCATAATTACCATCTTGTGTATGAAAGTTTTATGATGCAACTGATAACGTTACGTTGTCATATAAAAAGTGTGTGTGTTTCACACACGGCAGAAGTGCAACTTAATAATATTAATAAATAAAATGTTTCTAACATATAAGCGTGTTAAGAATTGTCCTTTTTCAAAAATTGATTATGTCATCATTGGAGACAGAGCTCTTATAAAAGCTACGAAGTAAAATTGTTAGCGTGATTCAGAAAGGGATTCAGCGCCATCTAGTTGTAGCACCGATAACTGCTTCTATCACGAGGATTATAAAAGTGTTATTTTAGAATTGATTTATTTATTTTTGTAGGAAAAGCCAATATTTGCACGTTTCAACTTAATCTATCACGGATCGTACGCATGTTCGATTGCTGCTTTAATTGCAACCCAAACTTAAATGGACGGATCAAATAAAGTTTTGAACAATAAAGTTCTTTTGAAAAAGTATCCTATCGTTTCTTTGTCGATATTTATTATTCGCAATGTAGAACTTACTTATGTTACTCTTTCAGCATATTCTGTATTTTGTTACGTTCGGAAATAAAACTTCTATCATCGTTAGGCTTTCAAGAATCATTCCGCTATCTACGCCGTGGAACAAGAAATATTGTGTCCATAAACAGTTAAGATAACTTGTTATGCTGCCTTTTCCCTTGTTAATAATACAAAAGCCATAACAATTCTCATTCTCCTTTAATAATGACAGTGCAAAGTCTTGGAAAATGTTCAACTTGCTCAGACAGAAGCAGAATGACCACTGCGTTGCATTCACGGACCAAATCAGCGTTCGTCCAATCGCAGGACTTTAAACTTTGCAGTGGAGAAATAAGTTCGGTATGAGTAGCAAAATTAAATTGGTGGAATGTAATCCGAATGAAACGTTGACACTGAGCCGCCAGCGACCGACGGCAAGAAAATTGTGAGATCAAATTAGGTCCGCCTTTAAGTCCTCACAATAATAAGAACAGCTCGAAAATGAAATATAGAGGGCGACTTTTTACACTGAAAACTGGAAAGTTGGGGAATTTAATTGAATTCCTTTCCCGTCTGATTCTGCATTTCGCTATGCAGACGACGTTTAAAGTGAGGTGATTTTAATGAAAAAATCATTTCAATTAAGATATTCTGGCGAAGGGAAATGAAACTAGAACTATTTTAATTTAATAGATTAAATTAAAGCTTTACTGGAGACAGTTGTAAAAGCTTTTTGAACTGAATTCAAAAGGTTCGTTTATAAAGCTGCAGATTTTTTGAACCTAACCTGGTTCAAATAAAATACTCATGTAATTATTTTGTAGTATAGTCATACACACGACGTCACAGAAATTTATTTTTCAATATAGGATTCATATTACGAAAAACATAATTATTATATGTTACTCGTAGTCTGAGACGATAGTAAAAATTATGAAAATAAAAGTAATACAACACAATAATATAATATGTAGACTACATATAAATCTTGTAAAAAAGTCGGCGTCATTTCTAGAGCTAGCTGAAAAAGGCATACTATAACCAACGAGATAAGCACGCCCTTTCAACGTTCGTATATTAAATTTTTGAGTCAAATTTTCCGTTCAAGCGAGCCATGCTGAAGATTGAACGGTATCCGTGAGAAAATTAATATGGCCGCCCGAGCTACCGATTCAAGGAAAAAGTATGAACAAAAACCATTAGTTGGGTCCCGGCGGACGGTGCTTCCGTTTCGGAAATTACGTTAAAAGCGATACTTCCTGCTCGATAACTGGAGATAGTCGAGAAAAGAAAGAAAAAGAGAAGAGAAAAAACTTCTTTGAAATACCGTCCTAAGTCTTCGTGCGTTAAATGAAATATCAAAAAGAAATTTTCAACCTTTTTACGTAATTTCTGCGATTTTTTACTGATTTTTGTCTTATATTTTATGTCTTTGCTGTGAAATATTAACATAAAGTTATATTGTATATAAACATGGAATTTCAAACTAAGAGCACACAAAGTTTCTTTTGAAATGAATCTTCTTTAAATTGTTGTGATGTGTGAAAGGTTTCAATAGAGTCTAACGCACCCTTAAAAGGGTGCGTTAGACTCGATTAATATAGATTAGATAGAGTATAGTATAGAGTAGTAATTTGTATAGTATGATATACATAACTTAATACCAATATTTTTGACAAGGTAATGAAATGTTATGTACATTACTTATAGAATACCTTACATTACATTCATATTTGATCGTTAAGTGCTTTAAAGGATCGTAATTCTAAGGGTACAAAAGTTACTTATATTGGTTCTTTGAGTGTATTTGAGTACGGGACTTTCTTTCTTCGAAAATTCACATCGGACTTGTACCGGACTTGTATGAGATTTTTTGAAGTATATCAGTATTTGACAGTGAAACATATTGGTAAGACATATTATTAATATTCAGGCAGGTTGTTTACATTGTTGAATGTCTTTAATGAATGAATATGAAAAATATGTTTCTATGGATAAATATTTTTTAAGAAAAATTTAAAATTACATTTAAGGTTCTCAGGCATACCGGGCTTATGTAAGCCTTTTCTGCCAATAAGTGCTCGTTTTAATAAAAATATATTAAAGATAAAAAACCTACTTTTTACTATGTTGCCGGGAGTCTAGTAAATTAGCTTAGCTGAACCAATAATCCTGAACACTACCTGGCAGAATTGCTCACACCACCTGGTCTGTATACAGAGGTCTCATGAGTAAAAACAAAGAAGTCTTATACCGAATTCATTGAAATTAAAACATATACATACATATAAGTTAAAACAACTGCCAATTACACGTAATTTAAAATAGTAGGTCTGATCTAAAGTGAATCTGAAACAGCAGGGTCTGATCTGAATTAAAATGCAAACACGGGATATATTTTTACATAAATAAAATTATATTGCGTTCCGTAAAAGTTTACTTATTGCTTGCACTTATTATAATATAATGAATGACAATTCAAACTATAATCAAATAAAAAAAAAACGTCTGTGTCCTTCCAGAAAATATAAAAAATTGCTCAAAAGCATCTGAATATCACTCAATACCATCTGAAGATACAAGGTAAAACATAAAAT
>DWNE01009344.1:0-10958 GCA_018249875.1 Cecropterus toxeus | reverse complement strand
GACGATTCTAACGATATGTCATACGTCACAATCCGTCAAGCCGTTTGTGCTGCAGCGCGTGCCAAAGAAATTGAAATACATACAAACATACATACATAAAAAACATACGCTCGAAAAGTATTACCCTCCTTCTGACGCATTCGGGTAAAAATATTTAGAAATAGGTAAATTTAATCGCACGCGTGTGACCACCCTAATACTGTGCGCTATCTTTACATATTGCGTTTATTTTTAGACGCAGGAAGTTGGCCGAGATTACACGAGGTGAATCCATACATATAAGAAGAAGGAAAGTACCGCGTGTACTGCAAAGCGGATAAATTTGCAAAAAAAATAGGTTGGGCTGCGAATTGGTAGAATTTACACATGTTTGAAATTCTTTTTTAGACAACTCACAGATGTTTGTCTTTCCTCACGATATTTGCCTTCACCATAAAGCAGTGACAATTTCTTATACGAATATAATTTTCAAAAAACCCGTAGTGCGTTTCTGGGATTCGAACCTCCGACCTTATTTAGAGGACAGTTTCAACCATTAGGCTATCACTGCACTAGCTTATATACAGAATAAGACTAACCCATCTATGTAAGGTCATTTATAATCAAGAGGATGAACATAGTTACTTTGGTAGAAACCTTAGAATCTAGGACAAGTAATTAATATATTCCGTGGAGTAAACAATGAATCTAAATTTTGAGTTATTAATACAGCATCTCAAGGGAAAGGTATAAATTAATATGCATAATTCATAAGTAAATTTAGAATTTATTGGAATAATCTCGTTGAAGCACTCGCTATTACAAAACAATTTACATTATGTTTATTTATAAACTGACGATCACGTGTAGGCAACTGGAGTACTGGTCGTTCCCAGGTCTGTCCCTGTTCCAAAGGTCCGGCCCTGTAGTTCCAAGACGAAAATAGGGCTACGGTATTTCCTGAGTGTGGTAAGAGGTAACTAAATGAGCTTCTGAGGTTGCTGGTGGCAGATGTGGGAGGACCCCAGGAAAGACGGCGGTATTGTGTGGTGGGCCGTTGGGCAGTTGCTCACCTGGATGGAGCCCGATGGGGCAAAGTGCTCAGAGAACTTCGGTTGCGTTCCTTTGGAGATCTCGGTTTCCCTTTTGCAGCGCCGAGGATGTCCGCCGGGACGGTTTGAGTGCGGTGAAAATGCTATATAATTCAGTGTCGTACCCAAGGCGTTGGATGCCTTTTGAAGGCTTCATCCTCGAGAACAAATACAGAAGGTTCTGACATAGGGCAGGTAAACTGATGACAAAAGACGTGATCGGGGAATTGTAGAGTTAAGATGGCACAGGGCCGGTGAAGTAGCCATAACGCAGGGTTAAGCGCTGTCGTATGTATGTGGCTGCTGAGGTGTGTGGTAAGGGAGATATCCGAGGCATTCCAACTTAGTCTTAGGGGTCCATTTGATGGTAACTAACTGCTGCCGTCTATACAGCATAGATACAAGCAGCCCCGGATTTCCAATTATTTTTAGGCGGGGCAAAAACTTATAATTGCTGCCCCTGCCCACTTGAATTTCTTTTTACCATCATTTCATCAAATGTCTAATAATTGGTGGTCATTAAAACGTATAGGTATGTGTCAAGAGTTCCACTTTCTACTGACTAGGCGTCCCAATGGTCAAAGTTAAACCAATTATGAGTTGTGCATTCGTTAGCAAGGTTTGAATTTGCCGCCCTCTGAACTTGCCGCCCGGGGCATAGCTCTCGGCTTCCCCCCTCCCCAGATCCGGGGCTGGATACAAATAAAGTAAAGATTTACTTTTTTGATTATCCCCGAATAAGACAAAAATCCTGTTTAGGATTGACCACAGATGATTTGTAATTCCTAAGAACCAAGTTGTGTAGAACGCCATACTCACACCCTCCAAACCGGAATAAACCTCTGGTTAACTTACATATTATTAGTCTAGAAATAGGTGGTTAATAGGATTTGAATTTCTATTTTGATTTGATTGAATATAAATTTCAAGTACATGTACAGTGGTATATATACAGTCAATATGTAGTATATGTATGTCATGTACATATGTATATGTATGTCAATGTGTATATGGTGTGGCGAATTCGTCGCCACGGCAAGCCTTGCTACGCCAACAATCAGAATACTTGCGCCTGTAGATGTTTCACATCAATATTAGCCAGGTGGCAGAACCAGTGTAGTTCGACCAGGGAGGTACCACCGCCACACCTATTTCTACTGTGAAGCAGTTCTTGCGTTTCGTTGGAAGGGTGTGGTTGCTGAGTCACCTATATATGAGGCGATCATGTCAGTCCTCAGGATTAGTAACGCATCCGTGATCGACTTCAGAAGGAACCTCTATTCTAAATCAATTTGCTTACAAATGTCCATGGGTGGCAGTGGGCACTTACCATCAGTTGGACTGCATGCCCGTTTGCTACTTCAGTCTGATAAAAAAATCTATGAATTAAAGGATTACAACAATACCTAAAGTTCCTATTCTATTCTCTCACAAACAGCTTAGTTTGTGTAGGTACACAATGCGCCGAAGGTTTGCGAATAGTACCTACGATCCGCATGCGTAAACAAACGAGCATTGATAACGTATTCGCAGACCCGTAGCATACAAATACGCGAACGGGGATTGAACCCGGAATCCTCCGCGGGACGCTGAGCCGAACGGTCGGCCTCATTCCATACAGGAGGTTCGGATTACTAATATAATTGATAGTCGGTACACATAACGGGAACAGATTGAAATGGTGTGAATTACGACTTACTGTGTTGGTATTTTGATGTGATGTAACTGGATGCCGACTGAGGATATATAAGGCGTCCGGCTTAGTGATCTTAGTCCTGTGGTGTAGTAACCTTCATGGATTTGGTTACAGATTCCCTATTTTTTGAGGTGGGGGATCTTCAAAAGATGATTTTGACGCAAAAGCCGAGTTATGTCAGATTTTTATTTACTAAAACTCCCTCGGTGGCCTCAATATGCATATATGGAAACCCTAGGTCTCTCTTAGATTACTCGCCGGTGCCTCCCTTACGTGGTGTCTTTTAGGCCCTTTCCAGGGCAAGTAGTCATACAGATGCCCCTGGGCAGTAGTGACCGCTTATCATCAGTTGGACTGTGAGTTTGTTTGTTACTTTAATATAAAAAAAAACTTTTTTAATAGTCCTAATTAGTTATTGCTAATAGGTAGTGATAGTGGTATGAATTAACTAAGGGCTAAGGGACTAAGGGCTTTGAACGTTATAATCTTCCATATTATAACCGGTGGATCCTTATTGAGCCATATCTAGACAACGAAAACGAACGACACGAAGAAAAGTCCTCGAGTAGCGACCACGTTTAGGCCAGACCAGGTGGACCGATGACCTGAAGAAGACAGCGGAGAACCGTTGGATTTAGAAGGCACAGGACCGGTTGGAGTGGCGCCGTTTAGGGGAGGCCTATGTCCAGCAGTGGACCTCCAGTGATGGATTGATGGATCTAGACACGCTACCAGATGAGGTTGACGTTGTGAGGCTTACCAGATTCCTCAGGAGAACGAACACTAAGAACGGAGTTTTGAGAACTTAAGTTTTATTTAGGACGTCAAGTCAAGCGAGCTTAATTGCCTGTTAGTTTTGTAGACTTGCTGCTATGAATATTTTTATTACCATAATATTTATTTCCAAAGAAGAGCATGAATTACCACAGAAGACCGTAAAATACCACAGAAAGTAGTTTTTTGAAGAACTCTATGTGGTTTCATAAAAAATCGGTAAGTACGAGTTGCACGGAAGGTTTCGTATCACCGCACTGAAACTGAAAAATCCCTTTACTCATCAGGGACATTTGACGCTTTTTTAAAAGATGCTGAAAAGAAGGAGCTTCTATCTTAGGCTTATCGTTATTTTTCATTTATTTGAATATCCGTCATAAACACATATTGTGTGCACATTTCAACCAGCCACCAATTACGGTGCAAAAGATATAGATAAGAAAAAGATAAAGGCAACCTTTTGAACATGGTACAGATGGGCGGACGGATGGCGTAGGCGTAAGCTTACTAATAGGGTCCCTTTGTATACGGAACCCTAAAAACTGTACCTACGGTTTTAGCAATGATATTACGTAAAGTTAACTTTGTGTTTCGTTCAAGTTTCGTTTAATATCTACGCAAGTTCGTAGGTTAAGTCGCTACAATATTCTCTGCCTGTCGTAAGAGGCGACTGTGAGGCGTTTTCATCTTCATTGTCGTCGAAATTATTTTGTGCAGGCTATATGCATAAAATGATTCCTAAATGACATGTGTCCGTTTATTTGAGAACTGTTGTACATATTGTTTCTGTTTCTGTTCAATAATATTGAAGTAGATTCATTTAAATCGTTTTTTTTATAAAGACAGATTTGCAGTTTTTGATTGGTACCAAAGCAATACGAACAAAGACAAAATGTTCTGCGTAATACATATTATAATATATTGTGGCGACGTAAGCCGTGGCGACGCCACGTCAAAAGTCGGTCTCACCTGCCGCTATAGATGTTTCACATCAAAACGAATACATATACGTGACGAATAGATAGTCTCTTTCCTTTGGGAAATCGTTTAAAAAGTAGGGTCCCTTTGCATGCGGAACCCTAAAAGCGGATCCTAGGCTTTTAGCAATGATATTACGCAAAGTTAAGGTCTGTTTGTTTTCGTTCAATATTCGTTTAATATCTACGCAAGGAGGTCTTACTTCGTTTTTCCAAGCCATTTGACCTAGAAACGGGTATATTGCGTAACCGTACATTGCTTGGGCTGCGCGTGTGGTTGCCGTCTATCCGGTTTTAGCCGGATTTATTCGCTTTTTTATCCGGTTTTTTTTTCTTTTTGTCTTTTAACTTGTGTATGTACTATATATGTATTTTTTCCTACTTTTAGTTTTATCTGCTTGATGAATTTTGACGAAATTAAAAAAAAAATGTCTCTATTTCAGGACTGTAAAAAATTTAAAAGACGAAATTTTCTTGAGGTATATGACGGTAGATTACGGTCATTTTAGTCCTATTTTACGCAGACGTGTTTCATCGATTTTAACTATTATAATCGATTTGGAAGCGGTGGAACAACTAACTTAAGATTTTGGGTTTTATGCCAAATTTATAATCATTAATGAAATAAATATTATAGAGTTTGTACTTAAAATCGAGGTTTTTTTTTTTTAATTTTTGTTAGCTTCCTGGGATGTAAGAACGATTATTACACAATAATAAAAGTAAATCAAGTTAAATCATACTACATTTTAATTGAATTGAAAAACTGGGCCGGATTACAAACCTATCATCCGGCGAAACATAAAGTCAAGTCTATATCGTTTAGTTTTATACCTGGCCACCCTAGTCGAGTCTAATAGCGTCAAATGTGCTAAGCCTTCGGCAATATTACCTTACGTATTCTAGAATAATTTGTTTCAGCGTTGTGTCAATTATGACTAGCTTAGACTTAGCGAGTCAGAGGGTCCGTACTTTATGTATGTTTATTAAAGCTGAAGTTACGATTATATTAGTGTGTATATAGGACAGATAAAACAGTACTTATAAGTGTACGTGACAAAAAGTTTGTTTTACTCGTACTTACCGTTAAGGGTATATGAAAAGTGTGAAAAGTGGTAAGGACCTTCCGGATAGACAATTAAATGCTATGTTACTCGTACCTCGTGTATGCTATCAAAAGTTTGCAATGTTTAAGCGTTCTTTTTTCTTTAAATTAAAATATAGAAGTCTAAAACCAAAGGGTGTAGTGACGTCATTAATTGCCATCTTTAACTAGAAAATAATATCGAAATCGAAAAGTAGCCGATAGACTTATTAGTTAAATAAGCTACATCCATGTAAAATTTCATTTGAATTTGACTTGTTAAACGTTCTTGCGTGATTGAGTAATACACACACATTTTTATATGTTAGTATAGATAGATAGATTAAGACCAGTGTGTAGTACACACTGTGTACATAGACAATGCTTTTTTTGTGATACGAAAGTAGCAAACAAGCGCGCGCTCCACCTCCTGATAAATGGCCACTGCCGCCAGTGGATATCTGTGAGCAACCCCAAATAAGATTAGAGCTTTACCTAATGCTAGTCACATATGCGTTGCTACCCCTGAGGACGAAGGTGGAACGCCTTATATATAAGGCGTCTTATAAGTGAGTATGTCTCTAAGTATGTGTCCCTTACAGGAGCAGAACTCAGAACGAACCAGAATTACGGCGCATAAAACTTATTAGCACAATGAATGATGGCACATGTTACAACCGTCAAGTCGTTTGGCTGTAGCACGTGCCCAAGAAACCGACTTACATACATACAAAATGCATACATACATTCGCTCGAAAAACCTTACTCTTCATCTGATGCAGTCGGGTAAAAAAAGGTCCCGCGCAGAACTGACATCTTAACTGATTATTTATTTAATGTCTGCATGGCCAGGCTTAAAATGCTGACTTTTATAAGCATATCGGTATTTTTAAATTAACATTTGTATCAGAAACTATTTGTGCCACGCAGTTTCAGTCGCATTTATTAGAGAACAATCTATTAAAGAACAAACAACCATAGCGCGATGTTATATAGCCTAAAGCCTTCCACGTTATATTTGCTATTCACCACAAAAATAATTTTTCAATTTGAACCAGTAGTTCCTGAGATTAGCGTGTTTAACTGAACAAACTCTACTGCTTTATATTAAGTATAGATTTTCAGTGTTTGGAAGTTGACTTCGGTATTTGACATAATATTTCTACTAAACGATTAGTCTAGGGGATTTTGACTGAAATTTGCTTCTACCTGTTCGCAACTTCGTTTGTAGAGAAGCTCTAACTGGTAATTTGGCGAAACCTTCCCCGGGGCATTGCTGCCTTAACTGTGATTCCCGGAACTATCCTTTGTGCAAATTGCGAGCTACAACTAAGGCTTGTTGCTACGTCACCGTGATGCGGTGTGTACCCACCGATTTCCAATTATAATTGGAAGTGTTATTACTTAATACTGTGTAATATTGGCTATAAAGGTTAACTTTTTGGTAACAAAATGGTTAAAATTATATGATCAATTTGTTGCTTGTATTTTGCAATCATAGGCATGTTTCGATACCTTTTTTACTGTAAGTTAGTTAGGTTTCGTTTAGTTAGTTTAGTTCTGGAATCGGCACTAATATACATACATACTCGAAGGACAAATTTGTCGTTGTAATCTAACAATATATGTATGTTGAGCGTCAACTTCGGGACTACGAACTGTGTATGTGAGAAACCAACATATATTTTACTTTTTTGTTTTTTGGTGACATGCAAGTCGGTTTCTATTTTTTGTTAAAAAGTTTTATTAATTTGCTTGTTTCGCACAGCAGGTGTTTAAAGCTTAACGACCACCGCCATATTATATTGACCCTATCGACACATCCAAAACACAACAATAAAATTGCTTATTATTTTCATTCAATTAAACTTCCACTGTTCTATAAATCCTTATTTAACTTTTTTGGCCTTAAGTAGATTAATGTATTATCGTGTACCGCTTACATCAGTTTAATAAAATATTTGTCATTCACATTCGATTTCATATCCGGATTATAGGCAGGGTCGCTTTCATGAAAATGAATTAACAACGCAATTTTTGGATTTTATGGGATACTAGTAAAATGTCGTGCAGTCCACATAACAAGTAACAAATAGGTAATACTAAGTTAGTATTTTAAGAACTAAGAAATAATGCTTAATCATAGACAAGAGAAGATTATCGTTCATCTTATTGCACTATTAAAAAAAGGACCCATCAGCCTTCCACTGGTTATAAAAATACGACAACAATGGTATCTTCAACGTTAAACGATAGCCTTCTACCAGATCTGTAGATTAAAGTTCTGAGTCCTATTTCTAATTTTCAAACGCAATACCGTTTACTAGTATTTACGGCAGCCGCGCACCAGTTAACTGCAGCGACGCGCACGACCCATTGAGCCCGCTGTTTACGGCCTGATAGTGACCGCACACGTCATACTGCACTGCAAAATTTTCATGATACCATTTTTGTCATTTTCCTGTACCTACCGTACGACTATTAATTAATTTCTAAAGCACAAATATTATAAATACTTCCTTCGGTTCAAATTCAGATTCACCAGCAGCAAATTTAATGTTTTTTTTTCAAAGTACTTATAAAATCATTTTTGTAAGTTAAGCCGTCTTAAAATATTGTACTTATGAAAAAAACAATTTTACTCTGTATTAAAGAAATATGAAAACCTATTAAAACATAGTATTTTAATTGTATGTGTTAATTGATATTTTTCGGGTGCGGACGCTAACATCTAGCTATAGCAGTAGCCTAGTGCAGTTTAAAATGATCACAAGCACAAGTATCCCCCAAACACGTAATATATTAGCAGCGTCCGACAGCGCGCGCTGGCCAGCCGCCAGCGCTAATCATTACTTGCATCAATTGCAGCTGCAGTTTTGTTCGGAATGCGGTACAAAATATAGGAATTGTGGTATAAATATGTGTTTGTTATTAGTTTACGCCATTAGTATAGTCAACCGCCTTTGTCACAATATATAAGACAAACCTTACGAATTCGTTTTACTAATCCCACTTTACTTAAATCCTAAATGTCTGTTGCTGCTAAACCTTGGAGTGAACTCGACAATATAAATATCTTGGCGCTTATATAAACTAAAGAACTTAGGCAAAGAAATGAAGACCCGGATAAAAAAATCCTTTACTATTTTGACAATATGTAGAAAGCATTAACATTAACGTCTTAAGCATGAGTCATAAGCGTCATAATTTTGTATAAAATTATGAAAAATAAATATTGCAAATTCCTTCCTGAGACGTAGTCACCTTCGATGTAAATCGCTTCCCACCGCTCTCCCATATACGTATTGCAAACTATACTAGTCATTGAATCGGAAGTTATCACCTGGGACGTCGTCGCGGCTGGCGACGCAGCGCGCAGCGTCAGAACAACGCTGGCGGCGCGCCAGCTCGCGTCGTAATTTACTTCACGTGCGCTGAAGTTTGATTTGTGTTTACAACTGGGTAGATTTCTGCTACAATGCAGAAACATGGCAGTTCCTGCACAGAACACGAATGTAGTAATGTAAGCTACAGAAAAAAAACACAAATTGTTAAAACATTATTTCTGTAATTAATTTACCTACATATAGAAATGTCAGATAATTCGCTAATTTTGCCGAATTAGAAGTGCCTTTTTGCGGGTCCACTTTTCACATCCTCAAAATAATATAGATAACTAATATATACTAAAAGGATTGAATGGCAATTAAAACTAAGATTTTTCTTTGAGTGATTGTGGATATATGTTACAGAACAACAACATAACAAGTGTATCTTAATCAGTATCAAGAAGTATCACATAATGTTGTAGTGTGGGTATGAAGATTAGAGTCGTGGATAACAAAAAAATAGAATATTTATGAAATAAAGCCGTATCATTTTCCAAATCTCTACAACAAGCCCTGGACCTTCACAATATTAAATGATTCTTATATTCAATTTGGTCAACATGAAATATTTCATACGGAACATAAACTTTCCTCGAGAACCATATTTTCCCAAATCTCAGCTAGAACCCTTTGAGCGGGCGAGCCGGCTTACACACGCCCTCCGGGATTACACTAATTCAATATTCCGTCTTATCACAAGCTTCTACTAGCTATAATATGGTGTATAAAATATATTCCATATATGTGGATGAAAAGAGCTCAAACGAACTTATACTACTAGCTCCGTGCTCTTCCACGGACGTTGAATTAAATGTATCAGCTGGCATCCACATATTTTCGAATTAAAATCTAAGTATATGTGCTTCGGCGAGAATTTATTTATATAAATTCACCTATTTCGAAGATTGCACAGATCAATAAAAAAATAAAAGCTGGTTTTATTTTCTACCTTTTAAATAAAATTATATATTTGCTATTAAAAATAGTATTGACATTGATACTTAAAATCAATGATTTTATTTTCGTTATTCATATGTATAAATGTAATGTTCTCAATGCAGGATTGGATTAAATGTATCGTATCCGCTACTTGACCCTAATCATAGTTATTTGAAAGACCGAAGCGGAACAAAGTATAAATAAAAACAAGGAGAGACAAGCAAATCGTCGTCTTCAATCGCTTTAACATAAGTTTTGTTTGATGATGCTTTGGGCTCGGTGACCCGATCCAGCGGGATTGAATCTGTTATAATGACCAACATTTTTCCTGCTAAATTATTTCTGAGTAGGTATTTCCTATCTACAAATCCTCAGAAATAATTTACTAGTTGATAAACGAATTTTTCGTAAGGTGTAAGTAGTCCTTGTCAGCGGAAAAGTAGCGATGTCCCGCAGTTCAGGGCATCGTTAATTATATAAATTGTTTTTTTTTTTTGTTGGAGTTGGAATTCAAGTCTCTGATTGTTTGTAGGTGTATTGATTGTTTGTTGGTATCTGATTTATTAAATGCAATATAAATAAGAATTGCTTTCCAAGGCAAATGAATTAGAAATTATAGTCTACGCATATCTGAAATATTTTGTGTAAAGCACTGTATCCAAGAAAAATAATAATTGACAACGGAATTTCTGCTCATATTCACCTATAATAAATATATGTAATAGAAACCTGGCTCAATAAATATAAAACATCAGAGAAATAGTGAACGAACGTCAATAAGCTTCAACATGGTAGGATTTCTGCTTTGTCTACATTTCGTGGATTTAATAAATATTGGGGACTAGCTGAACCCGCGGTTTCACCCACGTTTAAAAAAAAAATAATGTGACATACATATAACAGAACGTTTTTCGACTCAAGCAACGACTCCACAATCCCATTTGATACCTAATTTATACACGATATACCTTCCTCAAATGCGCTTAAACTCGTTTTTTTTCTTTTTAAGCATATGGTTCGCCCGTACAT
>DWNE01009343.1:0-10958 GCA_018249875.1 Cecropterus toxeus | reverse complement strand
ATACTTTTTCATTTTAATCTCCATTCTAATTTAAAGACTAAATTAGTGGTCTAAAATGTATATGGTTTTCACAAAAATTGTCCTAAAAAGGGTTGCCAATTCACCAGTTTTTTTGTTATAATGGGGGTACTTAAAATTAATATTAATAAATTAACTTAATTTTAAGCAAACAGAGAAACATATATTTTATATTTTTCATTAGTTTATATTTAAAATGTGTAATTAAAATCTCTTTTTAGTCACACATTTTGTTTTCATTGAAAATATTTTCAAAAAGTCAATTTCTATTGCTTTTTTATAATAAAGATATAAATAAAAATATAAAAAGGAAATTAGTTTGAAAATATTGTTAATATAAAATAATTATGATAAAGTGAATATTGTAGATGATTTTAAAAATATTACTAATATTTTTAAGGTAAATGACTTTATTAATTAAAATATGAATTAAAAAAGAAATTTTAACATCAGTTCGTACCAGAAACTGTAATTATAATATTTAAGTTTTAATTTTTTTAAGTTATAATTAGAAAGTATAAAATTATATATAACGAAGGGATTTTAAATAATGAAAAAACTAATGATTTTATTAGGAATGACTTTTTTTGCAACGACAGGATATAGTCCAATTATCGGTTGTAAAAAGCCGCTTAAACTTGATGATACTGAAAATGGTATTGGAAAAGATATGAAAATTTTAAATAAAATTTCACAACGTGCTATCAACAATTTTTCAGTTTATGCGCAAAATAAAAATACAATTAATAGTACTGAATATCAAAATAAATTTAATAAACTGTATACAATGGTTGACAAGAAAACTGAAAGTAGAAAATTAGACCAAATGGATAAAGATGCGATAGATGCTTTAGCAACATTAAAAAATGGCTTTCTTGCTGTGTTTAATAATATTAATAATGAATTTTATAATGACTATTCAAATTATTATCCTGATAGTAAACCAATTAATTTATTAAATGATAGTTTAAGTTATGAATTAAATTTTATTGATATGGTTCAATTGCAAGCAATTTTAGATCGACCAGGATTAGAAACAGTAAAAGCAGTTAGACTAGATTTCCATTTTCAATTTGAAGTTAAGTTTAAACTTTTAACAACAACTTCAGATTATGTAATCCAATATGTTATTACTGATAATCCAGAAGAAATGAAAGTTGTTTTAAATGGGATAGTTCAAAAAATTTCAAGAGTAATTGTTAATTTTTTCAATCAAGAAGGAATTTTTCAAATTGATAAAACACCTGAATTTTCTACAATTTATCAAAATTTTGATGTAAACTATACAGCTAGTTTTGCTAATTTAGATAATATTATTTTAGAAAAGTTACAAAGTAAAATTAAAAGTGATAGCGAATTGCAAAAGTTTGTAAATAATATTAAATATAATTCTTCAATAACTTTATTAAGTTTACTAACAAGTGCAATTAATAATACTACTAATGGTGTTAATGTTGTTCGAGAAAATACAGCTTCATATGTTTGAGCCGGAAAAGGATATCAGCCTAATAAAATTACTCCAGAAAATTTTGTTAAGTTTTATCGTTCATTAGTTAATGTTTTTAATACTGGAGGTCAGAATTTATGATTAGCTGATTTTCATGTGAATTTAGCAAAAATTCAAGTGGCAGGGTTTCCATTATCTGGAGCAGTAATGAATAATGGTCAAGCATTAAAAGTTCAAGTTGAAATTACAGAGGAAGGTTTAACAAATAAGTTAATGGAATATGGACGGTTAGTAGTTGCTTTTTATAATCATTTTAAATTAGAATCAAATGAGCATTCAGGAGTATTCCATCTTAGCAAAGAAGCTTTTACTAAAATTTTAAATTTAAAAACCCGAAAATACAAAGATGTTTTAAAAATATTAATTAATGATTTTAAAGAAGCAAATAAAGCAAAAAATTTACCAGGAATTGATATTTTTACAACTGGTAATTGGGAAAAACGTGTTCACGAAGTGAGCTTAAATGAAACTAAAGATACTTTTTCACTTCGCCGGCGAGCAGTTTGAAACTTTGATTTATTATTTGGAAAAAATAATGGGGTTTATTATACTGGATGAACATCGACATTATTTACCTTAGAATTTACTAAAAAATAAGTTTAATTTAAAAAAGCAAAAAAACCTTGCTTTTTTAAATTAACAATAAAAATTGCTAGCATTAATGCTAGCAGGTATGTAAATAATAAATCTGGTCCGTTTATTTTAATAATAATTAAGGTTAGTATGTGAATAATAATTGTCACATTATTAATTTAATAGTTTATAAATGTTATTGTGTTGCTGATTACTACTAATAAGGAATATAACAAAATTTAAAACTAAACCTAAATTATTTATTTAATAATATTGCAAATAAATAACTATTTGTTATTGATTGCTTATTATTTGATTTATTATGTTATCTATTATTTTTTATGGTGGGCTAGATTGCTGAATATTTTTTGATTCTATATTTGGATTGAAAGGAGTAAAAATACTTAATAAGGTCCATAAATATTATTTACAATTTTTATTATATGCTTCTAGATTTTTCTAACAATAGTTTCATTTTTAATTATAAAAATATCAACTTTTTTCCTAATTTGTTTTTAGTTGGTAAATAATTTGTTAATTTTAACTTGCATTTTAAAAGTAAACTTTATATTATTATTTTAACAACTTTAAAAAACAATTTTGGATGTTACGGGAATTAGGTGTGAATCCTAGGCTGTCCCAGCAACTGTAAAGTGGATGAAAGCTAACATCATTCCATTGAGAAAATATTTCTTGAGAAGGAATAGTGAGTAAAGTGAAACTAAGCCAGTAGACCGATCTAAAAAAACATTGGTAAAATATCAATGCTGCACTTATAGTTATTATCTCTGGGGTTAGATGATTAATTATTTATTAGTGAAAACTATTAAATAATAATTTGAAAGACGTCAAAAAGCTTTTTTTAGTTGTTAATTTAAAGCAGTAATTCTATCAAAAAGTATTATTTAAAAGATAATAAATAATAAAATTAATTAATAATTAAGTTTATAGCATTTGATTTAAAATGGTTTTATTTTTGCTATTGTTTTAAATTATTAATTAAAATAATCGTAGAAATTAAACATCATTTATGTGGATATGCAACAATATTCTTTTTCGTGTTGTTTAAATATCCTTACTTTTTAAATAAAAATAGCATTGATAGGTATTTATTGGTAATTAAATTAAGCGGAAAAGAGAGGAATAAAAAATGACACCACATATTAATGCCAAAAAAGAAGAAATTGCAAAAGTTGTTTTAATGCCGGGAGACCCATTACGGGCAAAAACTGTTGCTGAGAAATATTTAACAAATCTAAAATTAGTAAATGAAGTTCGAAATATGTTAATGTATACTGGCAAATATAAAAACATTGAGGTAACAATTGCTGGAAGTGGAATGGGTTGTCCAAGTATTGGAATTTATTCATACGAATTATTTAAGTTTTATGATGTTGATTATATTATTAGAATTGGTTCAGCTGGAAGTTATAATCCAAATATTAAAGTTTATGATATCTTTAATGTTCGTGAAGCATTTGGCGAAAGTAATTATGCAAAAATTGCAGCTAATATTGATAGTAATTTAATTGCTGCAAGTGAAAAATTATTTAATGAAATTGAAACTGTAGCACAAGCAAAAGGAATTAAAACTCACACGGGAATTGCTCATGCAGCAGATGTTTTTTATCGTTATGATGATTCATTAGACTTTACTCATACTCATAAGTTAGATGTTGTTGAAATGGAATCATATGCTTTGTTTACTAATGCAATTGTTACGCAAAAACATGCAGCAACATTATTAACAGTTTCTGACCATCTTGTAACTAAAGAAGTTACTACAGCATTGGAACGCCAAAATAATTTTATGACAATGGTTGAATTAGCATTAGATACTGCTGTTCAATTAATGGGTTAAAAACGAAAGGAGCAATAAAATGAAAATTGCAGTCTTTGGAACCGTTGGAGCAGGAAAAACAAAAGTTAGTGAAGAATTATGTAAACAATTAAACTATAATTTATTTAAAGAACCATTAGAAGAAAATCCATATTTTAAAGATTTTTACCAAGATATGGAAGGATTTGCCTTTAAAATGCAAATTTATATGTTAACAACAAGAATTGAGCAATTTTTCAACATTGATAATTTAGAGGATACTGTTTTTGACCGCACAATTTTAGAAGACCCTGTTTTTGTGCGAGTTTCCCACTTATTAAAAATTATGAATGAAATTGATTTTAAAGTTTATAATCGTTTTTTTCAAAATGTTATTGTTCCAATTTTGAAGAAAAAGTTAGGCTTTGATGTCATTATTTATTTAAAAGTTTCAACTGAAAAAGCGGTTGAACGAATTAAACAACGTGGGCGTCAATTAGAATTAGAACCCCCATATTATTACTGGGAAAAGTTAAATGAACAATATGAAATTTTATATCATGAATTAAAAAATGATTATCAATTTATTGTTATTGATGCTGACAGTGATGATTTTTCAGAAAAAATAAGCATTATTATGCAACATTTATTACCTCTTGATAATAAAGTTCCTTGTTTAATTTAAAAAATAATTATTATTAATATTTTAATTTAATAAGGAGGAAATTAAAATGAAAAGCACAAATAATAATATAGAAACAAAAAGTTTAAGTAATTTAAGAATTTTAGGACTAGATCCTATTATTTATAATAAAACTGGCCACCCAGGGATTGTATTAAGTGCAGCACCACTGATGCAAGCAATTTATTTAAATAATTTAATTGCTAATCCGGCAGTACCTGATTGAATTAATCGTGATCGTTTTGTATTATCTCCAGGACATGCTTCAACCTTACAATATGCGATTTTACATTTAGCTGGTTATAATTTAACAATTGATGATTTAAAAAATTATCGTCATATTAATTCAAAAACGCCAGCTCATCCAGAATATGGTGTTACTCCTGGAGTGGATAATTCTTCTGGTCCCCTAGGACAAGGAGTTGGCTATGGAGTTGGAATGGCATTAGCTGAGCAACATTTAGCAGCTAAATTTAATAAACCAGATTATAAAATCATTGACCATTATACTTATGTTTTATGTAGCGATGGTGATTTGCAAGAAGGCGGAGCAATTGAAGCAATCCAATTAGCTGGGGTATGAAAATTAAATAAATTAATTATGTTATATGATTCAAATGATTGCCAATTAGATACAAAATGTGATGCTGTTTTAAAAATTGATTATCAACGTTTTTTTGAAGCACAAAATTGAAATTATATTCGAATTGAAAACGCAGATGAGGATCTACCAGCAATTCAAAAAGCAATTGAACAAGCGCAAAAATCTGATAAACCAACATTAATTGAATGTAAAACAATTATTGGTTATGGGCATCCAAAACAAGGTTCACCTATGCATTCTTCACCATTTACTCCCGAGGAGATGGAACAAGTAAAAGCATTTTATGATTTTAATCATCCTCAATTTTATGTTGATAATGATGTTAAAAAACATTGACAAGACACTTTTGCTAAACGAGGAGCAACAAAATATGAAGAATGAAAGAAAAAAATAACTGCTTACAAAGCAACATTTCCAAAGGAATATGAAGAATTATTTGTAATTCCATCGGTTGATTTAAAAGCTTTTGAAGCGTTATTAACAACTGATAAAGATAAAAAAGCAGGAACACGAATTATTATGGGTGATGTGTTTAAATATTATCAACAAAATTGTTTAAATAATATGTTTGGAGGTAGTGCTGATTTGGGAACTGCAACCAAAATTATTGGTTATAATGGTTCATGAACAACATTAACACCACAAAATAATAATGTTCATTTTGGAGTGCGTGAATTTGCTGCCGGAACAATTAGCATTGGTGTTGAATTACACCAAGGTTTGAAAGGATTTAATTCAACATTTTTAATTTTTGCTGACTATATGAAACCATGTATTCGAATGGCTTGTATTCAAAACTTACCCGTAATTTTTGCTTTTTCACATGATTCAATCGGTGTTGGTTTTGATGGAAAATCACATCAGCCAGTTGAACAATTAGCAATGCTACGAAATTGTCCGAATTTAAATGTGTTTCGTCCAGCGGATATTAAAGAAGCAATTGGGTGTTTGAAAGCAAGCGTAGAAGCAAAAAGTGCTCCATCAGCTTTAATCTTATCGCGACAAGATACCGCATATCAATTAGCAGAAACATGTTGAGAACAAACGTTAAAAGGGGGATATATTGTTGTTGCTGAAGATGAGACAAAACCATTGGAGGCAATTATTATTGCAACAGGAACTGAAGTAGCACCAGCAATTGTTGCAGCTAAGACAATTAAGAAAAATATTCGTGTTGTATCAATGCCCTGTGTTGAATTATTTGAACAACAGTCAAAAGCGTATCGGGAAAAAATTGTACCAAATAATATAACAAAAGTAATTGCAATTGAATTTTCAAATGATTATGTTTGATATAAATTTGTTGGTAAAACTGGCTTAATGTTAGGTGTTGATGATTATGGTTTATCGGGAAGTGCGGATGCTGTTATTAAGTATAAGCAATTAGATCAAACTTCTATTATTAATAGAATTACAGCATATTTAGGAGAATAATGATTACATTAGAAAAACTATTAGAGTATAAAACTTTTTATGTAATTCGAAATCATAATTATGTTGTTGCTCAACAAATTTGTGAACAGTTAATTAATTTACAAGTTAAATATTTAGAATTAACTTTCACAATTCCTAATGTTGCAGAATTAATTAGTTTTGTTCGTAACAAGTATCCAACAATTTTAGTTGGAGCAGGAACAGTTTTAACATTAGAACAAGCAATGCAAGCAGCAACAGCCGGAGCTCAATTTTTAGTAGGTCCAGTTTTTAACCAAGCAGTTAGTGAATATTGTCATCAAAATAATTTACTGTATATTCCGGGGGCAATGACACTACAAGAAGTTAATAATATTGTTAATGCTAAATGAGAAATTATTAAAATTTTCCCAGCAACAGCATTTAAATTAAATTTTATTCAAACAATTAAAACATTTTTTCCAACAAAAGTTTATATGGCTTCAGGAGGAATTAATTTAACAAATTACGAAGAAGCAAAAAAATTAGGATATGATTTAATTGCTGTAGGTGCTTTTATCACTGGTGATATTAATAGTACTACAGGTCTTGATATGGAAAAATTTAAAACATTTGAAACAATAATTAATCAATAAAGGAGAAAAAATAATATGAGAGATAATAAAAAAGTAATTTACAATGCGGGTAGTATGTTTACTGAGGCCCAATGAAACACAAGAAAACGTGAAGGAGATATGTTGCGTGAAATGTTTCCAGACTTTATTATTGGAAATCCAGTTGATTTTGAAACAAATCAAAAAGAACGTCCTACAAATAAAGCAATTTTTGAATTAGATTATGTTGGTTTAACTGAAGCAGATTATGTTATTTTAGAATTAGATGGTTGAGATTCAGGAACTCATATGGAATTTGGTTTAGTAGTTGAACAAGCAATTCATAATAAAAATAAATATTTATTCCCAATTATTTCTGACTTTCGTTTACATCAAGGAATTTTAAAAGGAGAATATCCTGGTTTTGGTTTAAACGAAATGATTACAGGAGCATTATATTATGAACCATTAAATAATGGTGATGTTCCTCAAATGACTTTATGTAATTCGCATAAATTAGCTTGTGAAGCAATTAAAGCTATTGAAACGGGAAGAATTGAAGAGTATCGAAAAAAATATGATATTAAAGATATTTTTAAAGAAAGAGAAGATACTTTATATCATGGTTTTGATTGTTTTATTTAATGTAAATTGTAAAACGAATTAGGACAAAACAACTCTTATTAAAAGAAAGGAGTTGTTTTTTTGTTAAATTGTAAAACGAATTAGGACAAAACAACTCTTATTAAAAGAAAGGAGTTGTTTTTTTAATTGTAAATTGTAAATGCAAATGTAGCACTTTTTATATGAATGAAAACCTTATTTTTAAGCTTAATAGTTAATTTTAGTAATTAATTAACTAAAACAAGCCATAAAATAAAAGATATTTTTGCTTTAATTTTTATAAAAAATCTTTACAAATTTAAAAAGCTTGATTTTACAGTTTATAAAGTGCTACACTTCATAGTACAATTTACAAATTAAAAAATCTAAATGTGCTCACGGGTGATTAATAAATTGCTTTTCTCTATTATTAAGACCATCTTGATTTTTAATAACTAATTTTAAATTATAAAACATTGTATATTCAATATCTATAATTTGATTAACTAATTGATCTAAAAGTTTTGAAAAGATATATTCTGATTTTTGACCAATAAAACCATTAAACTCTTTTTGTTGTGTTTCTATTTCATAATTACTAGAAAATAGAGCAGCAAAAACCCCAAGCCTATGTTTAAAAACAGTTTCTCCCTTATATAAAACATTAATATAATTAACTAACCTTGTAATATCATTGATTGGCGTTCTGTACGATGAACCGGCAAAAAACAATTCTTGTGAGATTGTTTTTTTATTTTTAATATTAAAAAACATAAATTTATTTGCATTATTCATCGGATAGTATCTTTAAATTTAGAACTTTTATCATAAAAACAGATTAAATTCTGTTTTCCCTACACAAAATAAACGATATTTTTATAAATCCTTTCAAATAAAGGTATTATCAGATGAATAATGCAGCACTTAAAATTTAATATTTTGATGCTTAAAGATGGACAACCCATCTATGGCACGAAACCTTAAAGAAAGTGTGAAAGCGAATGGATTTACTACTCCTATTTATTTCTTTAATTCTCGGCAAGATTAATCACTTGTGAAATGTCAGAGCGCGTGTTTTTTGGCTTGTTTTCATAAAAAGAGTGCTGTTAAACCGAAAAAAAACAATATCGGACACTAAAAAAACAAGAGGGTTGGAACTCCAAAAGGTTATTTTCTTTATATAAAGTTGTCTAGGGATGGATGAAACGTAATTAATAACTGGGTAAAACTTGTTTTACTTCCGTTGGGGGATAAACTCTGTTTAAATATAAAGTTTTAGTATCGCCACCACCCACCACCGAAGTGAGGTGGATGGCGAATTAAATAATTGAATTAAATTATAAATATTCTTACTAAATATCAAAATATTAACCAACAAAGGGATTTTCTGTTTATTTAAAAAATAAAAGAAAGGAATGAAATATTATGCAAGAATATAAAAGTAAATATATTAATAAAACTTGAAATGAAATTACAACTTCGTTTGATTGAGCTAATTGTAACATTGTTAATTGTCGTATTTCGCATCACAAAAATCATTATGATTTACAGTGTTTAGAATGAGCAAAAATGTATTTAAACTTATTTGAAAATAAATGAGATGTTATTGTTTCTTATATGCAACATTACAAAATTAATGACATTTTAGATTTGGCTACCGAGGGTTGAAAGATATTACAAATTGAGAAGAAAATAAACCAAATAAATTAAAATATATTATTGCAGTTGATCCTGCTGGAATTGGTCAAACTGGTATTATTATTTATCATGTTTTGCAAAAGAAAATAATTAATAATATTACTTTTACTTCCAAAAATGAAGAATAAGCAATAAATAATATGTATTTAATATTAAATGAGTTTAAAAATAAAATTTGTTCTTATTTAAAGAAAGTTATTGTAATAATTGAAGATTATCAACTTCATAAGGGATTAAAAATAACAAATCCTTTATCTACTCCTAAGTTTATTGGCGGTTTAAAAGTTTTATGCAAATATCTATTTAATTTAAAATATGTTTTACAATCACCAGTTATTAAGAAAAATTATATTTATAAAGGAAATATTAAAATGTCAGAGCACGAACACGACGCTTGGAAACATTTGCAATATTTTATAACAAAAGGAGTTGATAAAAATGGCACAAACAAAAAGCATTCTACCTAAAAAATCACTAACTAATAAAACTAAAATAAAAAATAAAAGAGTTAATAAATTAGAATTAACTGTTAGACTGCATGAAAACCTGATTAAAACTAAAATCAAAGCGCTTGTTGCTGGTGGTGTTGAAGTTGATGCTTGTTCAGCTAAATGTCAATGAGACGGATTAAATTACTCAACATTATCAATATATAATCCGCCAATTGTATCTAAGTTTTTAAAATTAAGAAAAGATGATGAGATAAAAATTAAAGGCTCAGTATTTAATCAACTAAATTTAAAAAATAAACGTTATTTTTTATCTTTTCGAGTTGATAGTTTTGAAATTATCCAAAAAGCGATTAAAAAAAGAACAAATATTAAAAAATAAGGAAATGAAAAAATGGTAAAAAATGTAAAATATATTCTTATTGATGAAAACAATAAACCAATTAAAAACGAAGATTATAGTTTTGATATTAAAACAGCAGAAGTTATTTTAGAAAATTCTAAAGAAATTAATGAATTTAATGCAAGTAATTTAGAAAATAGCAATCAACAAATCAACGAACTACAAACCAAAAACACTGAATTAATTTCACAATTAGAACAACAAACACTTCAATTAAAACAAATTGAAATTAATAATTTTAATAATTATTTAACTGATAACGAAGAATTTAAAAATGTCTTATTAAAATCTTATTATATTAATGATGACATTGAAGTTATTAAAACACACTTACAAAGTGTTTATGATGAATTAATCAAAGTACAAACCGTTAATACCGGTGGTGTAACAAAAACCGAAAACAAAGAAAACAATATTTTAGATACAGACAATGTATTTAATAAATAGAAAGAAGGTATAAAATTATGGCACAAAACCCACAAAGAATTTTCGTAGATATTGCTAATCAAGCAACAAAAAGAGACCGAGAAACATTTGAACAATGATATTTACAAACTTATCAACAAAAATTTAGTTGAGAAGCTTTATTTGCATGA
>DWNE01009342.1:0-10959 GCA_018249875.1 Cecropterus toxeus | reverse complement strand
GAGGTGTCATAATATTATGTTGGTAAAAAATAAAATCGTTGTTATTTAGCAAATATTATAAAAAATTAAATTCTCTTGCACAATGATGTCAACTCAGAGCTTAGTCACGTATATGACTTGACTTAAAGTTAGGTCTAGCGCAATCGCTGCTTCGTACCAATAATAACACATAAAACACACACATACACACACACATACACACACACAAACAAACGTACACATAGAGTTATGGTACTAAGTTTTCAATCGTATAGTAATATACTAAGGATAAAACTAAATTCCAATTGATAAATTTTGAATTGAGAGAGTATTCATTAAAAGTGGTATAAACATGGTGGTCGTGTGTGTGTGCTTGTACGATTTCCCGGCGACTAAAACGACCATCAGTTTAGTCGTTATTGATTTAAGTAGTTTTCTGGTTTTGCCTGATCACCTATCATCATTAATAATCGCGGATAGATTTCTTAGTCGAGGCAATACACATTGTCTCAACAGGTCTCGTTAACCAGAGTTAATAGTATTCAAAATTAATTCAGGCCGTTAACTATATGTAAGCTGAATCATACAAATATATTCAGTCGTTTTGTTGTAAAAGAATAACAGATATCAGTCCATCCTCACAAGTATTCGCATTTATATTACTAACCATTTACCGCAACTCCGTCACAGTAAAGAGTGTGCTATGTGTTAATCTAGGTTGTAAACTACCTATGTTACAAATTTTAAATTAAATCCGATCGGTACTTTTAGTTTTTGCATAAGAGTAAAAAACATCTATCCATCTTCATAAACTCTTTCATTTATAATGTGAGAATAATTTAGTAAAAGTAAGATTAAAATAGAGAAAAGAAAGATAAGATATTAAGAAGAAAAATTAGTAAAATAGTAAGAAGTATAAAAAGATATTTGACGACCCGCGTGGTGGAGCGGTCACCATACCGGTCTGACACGCAGTCCTGGGTTCGAGCCCCGGTGAATGTGAATGATGAGTTTAGATTTCTGTTCTGTTTCTGGATGTTTGTGTATTCGTCTTTGTGTGTCCACGGCACCCGCGACACAGGAGAAAATCCTAATGCGGGGCTGTGAATGTAGAAAGCGTTTATGTTTATATTAAGAAGTAAAATTCGGATATACGATAACAGGCCTGTTCGGTCGTGTTCTCAGACCGATGTCGAATGCTTGGCGAATAGCCTTGAAGGTACACGTGGCCAACGGTGTGACAGTAACTGGGATGAATCATGATAAACGTTTTTATATAGATATCTTGTGCTATATATACAGAGATTTCCGTAAATCACAATGGATTCTACTAAAAAAATAAAACGGGCCATTTCTGATGTTCCTACTAATCATGCACTAGGTACCTACGTGTAGTCCCTGTAGTATCGGGACTAAACAGAATAGGGCTACGGTATCTCGTACCAGTCGTAAGAGGCGACTAAAAGGGGGCTTCCGGGTTGCGGGCGGCAACAGTGGGAACTCGAACCGTCCAATCAAGTGACCCCGGGAAAAACGGCGATATGCGCAGTCGCGTGACGACATAAATACCTGAAAGAACGGTGAGCGCATATACTCCAGGGAAAGAGCCCAGAAGGGGCATTGCGCTTGGAGGACTCCGGTTGCGTTCCGTTAGAGATCCCGGAGTCTTCCACACAGTGCTGAGGACGGCCACCGGGGGGTTTTAGTGCGGTAAAAATCCCACATAAAGGTTTCCCCGTCGAAAACAGAAATAAAAAGGTACCTACGTGTAAAAATGGAGAACATAAGCTAATTCCTCATAGGACACCTTGTATATTGATCGTTGTAACTCATAATAATCAAGGTTATATCAATTAACGTGAAGGCCAGTTAGCGCTTAACGCCCTTCGATTATAATAAAAATCTTAATTGATTTGATTGCGCACAAGTCATTTTATCCTGGAAATAAAACTTAATAAGCAATAAGCTATGGCTTCAGTTATGTTTTATAACATTTTTTTAATTTAATAGGGTCTTATATATTACTTAAACGCTTTTTATATTTTTTAGAGCACTGATCTTTATTATTTTTTATCATCCTATTCATTTCATTCAGCGTTTTTCAACGTGGGGGTTTTCTCTCTACATTGTAATATTTTAATTAAATGTTATAGTGTTGCGAAGAAATTTTATCTCCTTGAAAATTTGCCTGGACATAAAGGAGTTTCTCGAGACTCGAGACCTTATTCTTCCCTCCTCCCCACCCATGCCGCTGATACGGCAGTAGCATATCAGAGGCTCACAGGGTATGATACACAGGGTATCGTCTCATGTCATGAACCTCTGAGGGTACAACAGTTAATCGTAGGTATAGGGCAGAGGTTCCCAGACTTTTTTCTCATATACCATTTTTTAAATTTAGCTCATTCTGGTGGACCCCCTACATTTCTATCATATTCCCAAAACACCATCCATCTAGTCTTTCTCTGTACGAATTGACAACCAAAAAAAAATGTGCTAAAAATCTAAATAGTATCATCGGTATCTCTACGATTTGACGTCACAAAAAAACAAGTCAAACTAACATTTTATTCTTAGTTCTTAGTTTCGTTTAGTTCTTCATTATTGAAGGCAGATAAATTTTCGTGGGTACAAAATTATGTTCTGTATACAAAATTGTGCACACCAACTTTTTGTCACGCCAACGTAGTCCCCCGTTAGGTCTCTCGTGGACCCCTGAGGGTCCACCTGAATCACTTTGAGAATCACTGGTATCGATACGGCATAAAATACAATTTACTTAATGACAGCTCTCATGCTGACATGTACTCGCGTGACGAAATCAAGGCAAAATTGCTCCAAGAAACGTCTTAATTTACGAACACAAAAAATCTCCCACGATAAAGAATCTGTCAAGTTTTTTATCATACCAAAATAAACAGACAAACAATAGCTTTATATATATAGAACAATAAATACGCTTATTGCTGTATCAGTCAGTCTAATCAAGCAATCACGTTTTACATAAATCAGAATATCATAAAAACACTGCAAATGAAGTATTTCTTGAAACGTGACATATTACAGACGTACCTACATAGACAAAAACAGTAAACCTAGCTCAATTATCTAGACAATAAATCTAGATAAAAAACCTTGACAACAGGGTGTAGTTATTGCGTTATAATGGATCGATTGGTCACAATTGCCTACACGGAAGTTATGCAGTTGAATAAATCTATGCAAATTTGCATATAAGGTCACGACTTAGTGTCCATTCACACGTGTCACAGTTGCACTACATTGTTGCAACAAAAAGTGGCTTAGTAGTGGTTTAAATATGAATAGCATCGCTGCAGTTTTTTGAAGCTGTGGTAAGGAGACGGTAATTAGCTACCTTAGGTGATTTTGGCAACTTTTCGAGTCCCTCTCCCCCCTGTATGAAATGTAGTGATAGGTATTTGTCTCGTTTCCTGATCGCACGTTAGGTTGTTGAAAATTAGAAAAAAGCATGTGTACTAAATTTAATCCAGTTTTTTCGTCATTTAAGAGTTTTTTGCCAAAAAAACTTGATATTTTATTTTATTTATTCCTGAGATTTTTTAACAACCGACTAAACACTTACCCCCTTTAAACGCCTCGCATTCTTAATGAATGTCCCCTAACCACAAAAACGTGTCGGCGTTGTCCCTAACTACAAAAACGTACGCGTTGTCGCTAGTAGTTGCATTGTAGTCATTATCGTCCTCATAGTTATTTTAGACGGCAAAATGTGGTTCATGTGAATAAAATTATGGTGTGATTTGTTGGATGTGTGAATAGACACTAAGTTCAGTTATGATTTTCTTCTCTCCACGTGTAGAATCGTGGTAGTGACGTACTTTCTAAAGACATTAGACTTTCCTTCGATAAGAAAGTGTAGAGAATGTGAAATGAAAATGGAGACGTTAACATGACATACGACTCTGATATTTTCAATGATAGTCGTGATATTCTAATATACTACATATGGTAGAGTGTTAAAAGAAAATAAATATTACCTACAGACTACCCTTGCAAAATAAAGTTTCGTTTATTGACAGACATTGAACGTGTCAGACACTACGCATCCGTGCGACGATTATACTCGTAATACTATTTTGTCTTTCTCGATACGCATCTGGCACGCACTTTTAATGTCTGTTGATGTACACGAATCTTAATATCTACTATACCATACGAGGTTCTATCTTCCAACAATTCTTAAAACACGCAATACCCTAGAGAATCTTTCAAAAATCCTGTATGTTCATAATAATATTTACGCTGTACCTTCTCTTAATATTTCCTTGTGGCAACCCCTGCATCTCATGAAAAGATAGTGCTAATTTATTCTGATGCACGCGACTGAAGTTTTCACATTATCTTGTAAAAGTAGACCGGAGCACGGTCCCAGACATGTTGACACTCGCCTGGCGGAGCTCACCCATTGGTAAATTCTACAAAAGGTACCAGGCGCAAAGATTAACACAACACTTCAATATTTACGCTGTTATTTTCCTTGTATCTTCCCTAGATATTTCTGCAAAAGTACCAGGCGAGCATATTAACAAGAAGTGTTTTGTCAACAGATGCGAATCCCTTACGCTGAACGGTACGAGGTACTGCGAGTGGGGCTACAATGGGCTGGGCATCGACTACCAGGTGCTCGCAGGACCTGCTTTCATGGCTGTCTTCACTGTCGTCGGAGTTATACTTGGAGTCGTCGCTGACAAGTAAGTTCAACATAATTGCATTTTAGGTCTATTTCGCCAGTAGTGGTTGTTATAAACATAATAATTTTAAAGGTGACCAAAAGATTCAACTTAAGCAGCTCAAAGTATTGAATTGTATTGACGAGGCTAAGCAATAAAAAGTAAATCTGCCCTGGTTTTAATAACAAGGAAGGTAATGTTTTCCCTTCTTACTTAAGTAAAAAGCCTTTCAAAACAGACGTAACTACTCGTATTTGACATTAAATTGAAATTTCTATAGAAATGAATTTATGTTAAATGCAATATAGGTACCTATTATTTGAATTTGATAGCTCCTTACTTTCTTTACTTCGATGCTTTAAATAGAATGAGTTTAAAAATAACAAGTATTGAGGAAAGAAAAGGTACAAACAAGAAAGTTTCACTTTTTTTTTATCTGACTGAAGTAGCAAACGAGCATGCCGTCCACCTGATAGTAAGTGGTCACTGCCGCCCATGGACACCTATAAGCAACTTCAAATAGAACATGGGTTCTATATGAAGTCAATCACAGATGTGTTGCTGCTCCCGAGGACTATGATGGTCGCCTCATATAAAAGTGTGCCGGCAACCACGTAAAAAAAATGCTTCACGCTAGAAATAGGTGTGACGGTGGTACTTCCCCAGTTGAACTACTCTGGTTCTACCACCTCCATAAATTTAAAACTATCGCTTTTAGTCTTCTCAGCGTAAACAGATTTCTTATAACTTTTAATCATATATAAATCCTCTTTCAGGTACAATCGGGCCCGCGTACTCTCGGTTTGCACCTTGGTCTTCGTAATCGCTATTTTCCTGATGGGCACAGTCACTGAGTACTGGCACCTTGTGCTACTGCGGATGGTCATGGCTGCCGGGGAATCAGGATGCAATCCTCTGGCCACCGGGATCCTCACAGACCTGTTTCCAGAACACCAACGGGCTTTGGTTCTCTCGATCTTCAATTGGGGCATCTATGGCGGATACGGTATTGCTTTTCCTGTCGGAAGATACGTTCCCGACGTCAACGCTTGGGGATTGGTGAGTTTTGTTATGTTGTTACTTTTCTGGGCTTGAGACAAATTACAGGACTGAAGAATTTTTAAAGAAGAAGTCAATTATAATTTGCTTAATCGTTGGAGGTAAACATCGTGAGAATTCTTTAACAACATTTAAGTTTTAAAGTCACCTATCAGTACTTGGTGAGTGCTTTGGACTGTGGGCTAACCCCCTTCTCGATCGAAGAGCAGACCCGTGCCCAGCAGCGAAGAAGTAAAGAGTTAAAGACGATATCAGGATAAGCTGCACAGGACAAATATATTTATTTGGAGTTAAAGTGCTCCATACTTCAACTCCAAATAACAAGGTGCCAAAAGGTGATACGGAAGTAATGACAAATCGATCATCGTTTTTTAACATTCTTCTAGCAACTGTGTGTAACAAAAAAGTTATCGACATTTTGGCAATAATAAATGCATGCATGACTGGCTTCATTCATAAAATAGTAGAGGCACGAAAAAATGGTACCGTAGTAAGATCCCAGTCTATATTAAAATTAATTCATAACCGGTACCTACTGCCTGACGTATACTTCGCCATGCCACTATGAAACGGATGAATCAAAATACAATGAACCTTTAATCTTCAGATTTTTTCACACTAACAACCTTTCTATGGGATTAAAGTAGCAAACGAGCATATAGTTCATGTGATGGTAAGCAGTCACTGCCGCCCATGGACGTCTTTAAGCAACTTGAGGTTCTATCTAAAATCAATCCCAGATGCTTTGCTACTCAGGAGGACTAAGATGGTCGCCTTATATAAAGGTGTGCTGGCAACACCCTTCCACCAAAGCAAACATATTGATTTCAACAAAAACTACTGAAATGCTTATTGTTTATATAAGATAGAAGTAGCAAACGAGCATGCAGTCCACCTGATGGTATATGGTTATTGCCGCCCATGGACATCTGTAAGCAACTTCATATATAACAGGGGTTCTATCTAAAGTCGATCACAGATGTGTTGCTACTCCCGTGGACTAAGATGGTCGCCTCATATATAAGAGAACCGGCAACCACACCCTTTCACCGAAACACCAGACCTGATTTACGCCAGAAAAATATATGTTTTATTTCCGTTGTTGCAGAGCTGGCGTGTCTGCTACTACGCTGTTGGCATCGTTGGGTTAATCATCGTGGTGCTCACTTTCCTCACTCTACGGGAACCCGAGAGAACAACTATTGGAGAAGAAGGTAAAATTTTCCCTTTAGGGTTCGTCATAACTGTATATGTAGATGAACTGTACCGTAGATTTTTTTTCCGCCCACGTCTGAAAGTGTACTTATTACCGCCCTAGGAAAAATCTTTCAATTAGAGAGAAAATCAGAAAAGAGAAAAGAAATATCAGTCTCTTTACAATAGAGTGTCCGTATAGGAAGGTATATGGAAATAAACAAAGATGAGAAGATTATCTGCCTATTACCTACACTTAATTTCATAGTAATACGTAAACAATTTAAGGGTGGTATTTTATATGGACGTAGAAGAAATATTATTTTGTTCTCTATATATCTGTTTTCAAACAGTTAAAACCCACGTTTGAAAATCTTTAAGCAAGAATGGATTGAATTTCTCGTAAGTACTATAACCTTTATAGGAAAAGTTTAATCTAGGTTACCTACATTATCATGAAGGTAATCGTGCCTATTTTAATTAGCATAATTATTAATTATTCGTCGAAGAATGAGAACATAATCATAATGGGATTCAATCTTTTACCGTCACCTCTTAGCACGAGGTCATGATCAATAGCATAAAGTAAACAAAATATAATTAGAAGAGTTTCCTTGTACCACAATTATGAAATGTAAGGTGTTTATGGTTGTTTAGATGTCTAAATACAATATACCGTTTGACCAACTTACACTATAGGTACTATTTATAATACGATAAAGCGAAAGAGTTTGTTGTATGTTTGTTTATACGCACTAATTGTATAATGTTCTTCAATATGAAAGGTCATTTATTGAGAAAGGCTATAAAGTAAAATCGTATTGTTTAATTCGACAATCATACCGAACTATAACGACAATTGTATCGAAAGTATCACACCCTGAAACAATAACAACACATATATACAATTTTTACTTTATACCTACTGTACACATAGATTAAAAAGAGAATTTAATTAGAAGTTGTTCGTAGAACCTTTAATATCAGTGATCAAGATCCGCCATTTACCCAAAACCAGACCATTAACGTGACAAAACATCCAATTTAATTGGCAATTTCAGCATTAAATCACCGAAGTGACATTCGAGGGTAAAAAGTTTTGGAGATAAGGGTTCTTACATTATTCAGTAGGTCGATTCGCAGGGTCGAGTTGATTGCTTATTCATCCCCAACAAAGTATCCGACATCAAAAGGGATGATCCTGTAACAAATCTTCGAGCCGTCTTGAGGCGTCTACGTAATGAGGTCAAGTGGATTCCACTTGAAACACGTCTAAATTGAGAGCCGCTGGGTCAATCTGGACCAATTTTTATTCGGAAGACCTGATACTTTTCCATGGATACACAACGAAATAATCATGCAAGAATGGGTTGGAAAATCGTATAATCGCAATGTTCACAAATAAATATGGTCTGTTAGACAAGCATCAATTTTTCTGCATCAGTCGTCGATATTAAATTGATTTGCAATTTATTCAAGTTAGGTATTTTTTTAAGGCAAGCACGGTTGATAATGCTATTATGAATTAGGAAATTTGTGTAGATGGACAGATGTTTGTTCCTCTTTCATGATGAAACGGCTGAAGGGATTTAAATGCAATTTGCCATTCGAATAGTTTGTGACTTGAATTAAACTTAGAATACTTAATGGTTAGTTACGCTTAATAGTTCATGCGGGCGGCGACGCGGGAAAAACCTAATCAAGTAAAATTCTAGCCTATCAGGTTTCTTATTCTCTTGCGAAAAATTACTACTAGTGAGAATATAGGTAAAAATGCTAAAGCATCTGGTAAATTCCATTCCTCTTCCACAGATGCTGGCAATACCAAAGGTGGTGACGCGTCCTTGGAGGCTGGCAAGAAGATGCCCCAAGTGACGATCTGGCATGTAATCGCCCAGCCAAGAGTCCTACTTCTCTGCTTCGCTGCTTCCATCAGACATTGCGGTAAGTTAAGTACCCTTTTGAAGACTCTTCATGATTCGACCAGCGTCTCACCTGTTTCGGCCTTATAACAGCAGTGTTAAACGCTACCCTATTTCTGTCTAAAGGGTGTGGAAAGGTAGACTTATCTGAGACGTTCCGACTTAGTCCTTAGAGGCAGCAACATATTTCTGGTCAATCTCTAGTGAGATTCTGATTTTATCCGAGATGAAATGGCGGTAGTAATAACTTATCTTAAAGTGGACTTATTTTTTTGGTATTTGGGAAAATATATCTGAATTCTAGAGGATTCTGGGTTTAGATAATTTTTGTTTTGAGAAAAAAATATGCATTGGCAAGTAAAGTTTAAGTGGCGATAACATCTAAGCAAGATGAAATGAGCAAATGAAGGAAAGCCTTCATGAATATGTTCATAATAATGTATATCAACTTGACTTACATATTTATAGGCAAACACTTAAAAAATTCTACATGATTTTGCATAATTAGTGAATATTGAAATTGAATGGTATTAAACTTACAGTCTGAATTCTATATTTTCCTAAAGATACTTAACTTTAATAACTACATGCAAAATTAACTGCAATTTGCAATTCGTATTTGATTATCCTTGTTTAAGTTTAATAAGACATTCTCTGTACATAATTTACTACTTAATAGTGACATTTACAAACGGACAGCTCAATGGAATAAAGAGTAATATGTTTATTGGGTAGCTCATTAAAATAATGATCGTAAAGTCAAATTATGGGTAATCTGAACACGATCTTTTAGGGGACATTTATGGCTATACAGGTATACATCTTATTAAAGAGTGATTTAATAAGCCTAAGGCTTTCAAACGGATACTCATAACTTTGTAACCAAGTTGCAACGCTGCCTTTAATTGTCTCGTTCAAACACTTCAATAAGATAGACTTAACTGTCTAGGTGATCACATAAAGATCCTGCATTTTTACAAATACAAGTCTCCACAAAATAAGTAATTTATAGATCCATGTACATAGGTAACTAACCATGTACATACGCTTTTATAAAATACATCCTATCGAAACCATTTTTTTTCTATTGATAAATTCAAGCTTTAATTGAGCCGAAAGCGATGATTTATTCGTAAAGCGTACCTACTATAAAATTTGTGACATAGTTAGGAGATAACCAGCTGAAAACCGAGAAATAATACATTTTTATAGATTGTAGGTAATTAAATGCAAAAGTGAGAAAAGTGCATAAAGTCGAGTCAAATAAGGTCTGAAATCAAAATTTCACACTCAACTTCGCATTTTTTCATCACTTTCGATCTTAGATGTGGTGGTTTTTCGTAGTAGACCGCACTACACCAGACGTAATGACATTATTAATCATTTTTTCCAGGCGGTATGTGCTTCGCGTATAACGCGGATCTGTACTACCGAGACTACTTCCCCGATGTAGATCTTGGCTGGTGGCTGTTCGCTGTAACTGTTGGTATCGGATCCGTGGGCGTTGTCGTCGGAGGAGTTATCTCTGACAAGTGAGCATATTGTTGACGTAAACTGGTGTAAACTTTCATGGCGGTGGTGATTTGACAGAGCGTTTCGGATTCGAACCCTGGTCAGATAACTTAAACCGGAAAGAAAATCGAAATAATAAAAAATAAACTGTTCTAGGTGTCTGGACCCATGTATTATCATTAAATTCTTATATGGTCATTAAATCCTTGTATCGTCATCAATACCGTCTTGACCATAAGGGCACACGGGGCCAGTGCCCATCCTCAGGGGACCCCGAAAGACCGACTATTTCTCGATCTCGATCTATTTCTTTATGTTTTTTTTGGTCGTCAAGTTTGATATTGTCGTTCTTTTTTTTTGGCCGTCAAGTTGATTATATTGTCGGTTTTGTTTTGTTTTTTTTTCTTTTGCTGTACAATAATTTTCTTCGGAGTTACAGCTTGTTGGAAAATTAGATTTTCTTTATACCCCTTAATTTTTGTGACTAGAGTTTATTTGATTACCCATAATAAAGCAGATCATAGTGAAAAAAATGAATGTATAATTTGATTTCTTTTCATTCTAAAAGGGCCCCAAATTCT
>DWNE01009341.1:0-10959 GCA_018249875.1 Cecropterus toxeus | reverse complement strand
GAATCTAAAAGTAATTTAAAAAAACCTCATATACCTACACATGCTAGCAATATAATAGAATATTAACATATCATATCAATGATCTATAGTTTTATCAATGAATCCTAAAGCCAAAACCTTGTATTTTGCCAAAGCCATTCGGTTTCAGGGTAAAACTACATTTATCTTAGACGATTTTTGTATCATTGAAATTCAGTATTGCAATTCTACCTGAACTATGTAGTTATTCTTTTGATTAATCCAAAACCTATAAAACCAATTATAACTATTTACATATTTTTTTCCTATCTTAGTGTAACTGGTTATTCTTTTGTTTCATTCATAAGCTTAGCTTTTTTTAAGTAGCTTTTAGTATCGTTATCTCGAAAATAATCACGTACACGCTTAATTAGAGGTAGGCCGGAAACATTTAACGTGCCCGAAAAACGAAAAAGCTTGTGAGAAACTGCCAAAGGGCCGACCACACTAGTGCAAGGTTCATATTAATTTCAATAAAGTTACTGGCGTTATACGCTGGAAACAAAAATGAATACAAATACAATTGCAATGAAAAGCTGTTTCTGGGTGATATAAAAAGAAGACACAATACTTAAATAACCTCAATAACCCAACGCAAGTAACGCGTGATAAGACATTGTCGCGTTGCTCATCGCCAAACAAATACTTATTAATAAATATTCCATTTAATGGATGACGTCAGCAAACAGAATGAATGAATGCGAGATAGGTTCACTGAGAACAATTACATCAATAACGTTATCCGAGGTCTACTTGAGGTCAATGTATGCAGTTTAATTGATGACCGACAGATAAGAGACCGACAAAGCCGTTTAAATTAGCTATCGCGTTCACTAATCCCTTCGTAATACAAATTATTCGAGCAATTCCCAAAAGGCATACAAAACAAGTACATAAACGAATTCGCCACACGACAGATCGATAGCTACATAAATAGTGAAGGGTGGAATCGTCCCCTTACTTAAGACCCAGATGCCCATACATGACGCCGAAGCTTTATGTCAAGCAGACGATTTAATCCATCCGGCGACACTAGAGCAGGGTACTATTTGCTTAAGCGTTCATCCAACTTTAAGTTACAAATATTTGGTAGCCGTACTTGGGGTCTAGTTATACTCTGACCCAATTTCTAATATTTGAAATCATTTTTAATGGATTCAATGGACTAAGAATCGGGAGAAAGTTTTGGAGAGATTAATTTAAGGATAAGCGAGTTGCGAGAAAAAGTCCTATTTCGATTCAAACTCGATGTCTATTATGTGTTAGATGCACTAAATAGATTATATGATCCATTATCTAAATAAAGTTATACTAATTTACTCTTCGATAGCGTGTTGTCATTTTATAATTAGTTCGATACAATTTAAGATGATTACGTATTTTTTACTTTCCGAACTCATTAGCTACTAATTAATGTCAGTTACTTTTTTTACGGAATTGCAATCCGTCCTTCCCTACCGTCCTTATCGTATTCATTTTATTGCTGCCTAGCTAATAAATGTTCACGTAAGTTACAGTATTCATTATCTTACTAATTATCACAATTACTTATGCACTATGTAAATTAATAGTGATGTAACACAAATGATCTCTTGTTATTGTGTTACTTATTGTGAAACCACAGATAACACAATTACCATAAAAATGAGTATTATTTTATTGTATTGAAGTTAAAAGGTTGTATCCCTTGTAAATTCTAGAAAAAAACACACACACACACACACACGCCTTCTACACCCATAGCCCCACACTAGGATTTTCGCCTGTGTCGTGGGTGCCATGGAAACACAAACACGAATACACAAACACCCAGACCCAGAACAGAAATCTAAAACAACCGTTACATCCAAGAAAATTAGATAAACCTTGCTAGTGGCGCCTCTGTCCGCAGCCACGACAAAATGAGTGAATGCCGACTTCTAACCCGCTTGACTGTCTCGCAAATCGAACACAAGATTTCCGATAACTTTGATAAATCATCTTCCCTATCCAAAACACACATAGACATTGAGCTATTACCATTCAAATCACTGTTATTTCAATCAATTATGCTCTTTATATACATGAGTACGCCCACAAGTGTATTTGCCTATTAATGGAACATCAATCAAACTTTTGTTGAAATCACATTAGTTATAAATTATAATTTGAACGTAATATTTCGAATGTCTATAATTAATCTTCGTCAGCGTCTAAAGAGTACATATATAACCATAAGGCTCATGTAATTAAATGTAATTTTAGTTATTCTTAAACAATGAGTTCCTAGGTTTTACAATTAACACGAATGTAATTTTGTTTTAAGTGCCTTTTGTTTTAATTTAATAGGAGTAACCTTAGAAAGTTTCCGCTAAATTTAGTTTGTAAGTAAATATTAATTAGTAGCAGTAACATTTATTTGGTTAAATTAACGAATAATAATAATAATTTCATTACATAGTAACTTGCATAACGATTCACTTCTTCGTAATTTCTAAGAGGCGTGTAAGAATTTTTCAATAAAATTGAAATTCTTGTATTGGAAAGAAGCGAATACCATGCGACCCTCGGGCGCCTATTGAGTATCAGGGCTATGTAGAGCAAATAATGAAACCTCTGCTCCAATTGCCTATATTCAATTCGAACTACGATAGCACCGACATCTTATAATATTCCAACAATAACATAATCGTCAACCCATTATTGTCCCACTGCTGGGCGCGGGTCTTCTCTCAGAATGAGAGTTTTAGGTCATAGTCCACCGCGCTGGCCAAGTGCGAATTGATAGAATTCACAAACATTTGAGAACTTTTTTTTAGAGTACTCTCAGATGTGCAGGTTCTTCGCGATGTTTCCCTTCACAGAAAAGCAGTGATTGATTAAATTCTAATACGCACATAATTTTAGAAAAATCAGTGGCGCGTGCCTGGGTGTAACAACAACAACAAGTGTATATTATATACGGTGTATTACTTATTTGATACTGGAATACGATTAGGAATAGATCCAATTTCTGTTCCAAGAACGAAAGAGGATAGTCGGGACTAATTGGTTCTCATTTATTTTGAATCTGAAACAGTGATAGCTTAGCTGAATATCGACCTTCCACTCCGTAACAAATTGGCACTTTCAGAGTAAATCCGATAATACCTAATCCGTTTAACTACATCGAAGATTCGTCTATTCAAGACAGTGAGAAGACTGATCAATCAAATGATTGTTAAGTATTATTTCATGGTATCTTTGCCGGTGCGACAGATATGAGATATATACAGAAAAATATTTATACTTATAACGACATCTATGTACCTATAAATGTATTTTTCACTTTTTTCCATCGCCATCCAATTTTATTATTTGGTAGCTGTCGAAAAAACAAACAACGCAAAGCAAAAGTAACTTTAGCCTTTCCCATAAAATAAAGATGGAATCATATAAATTCATTTAAATATGTTATATTTTCTACAATTCCATGTTCTATGACAACATTAGTTTGCAGAAATACCTCGGTGGTTTATGTATAGGATTAATACAATTTAAATAGCTGGTTAGATTACGGATTAGTTGATTACGGAACCCTAATCAAGCTTCGTGTTACGTTTGTGATTTGTATCGGGTTCCCAGTGCGTTACTCATACCCTGTGTGGCTTCATGGGTCACCGCAAGCGTTCTGCGCTAACCTCAGTTTACGCTCACTACTCAACTTTGTAATATACTCTCCTAAAGAAATAATGGCGCTATTTTTCCCTTACGTAAGAGGTGTTTGCTATTTTGGATTGATATAGTCGCTAATGCCAATCCCGAGGTTTAAGCGTAATGCGTTCATGCATACATATAATCTAAATATATATAACTTAAATGTGACTGACTGACTGACATAGTGATCTATCAACGCACGGCCCAAACCACTGGATGGATCGGGCAAAAATTTGGCATGCATGTCATGGCGTATGCATCCGCTATGAAAGAATTTTGGTGAATTCTTCCCCGAAGGGGTAAAACAGGGGATGAAAGTTTGTATGAAACTTTCTTAATTTCAATATTTCTTAACGCGAGCTAAGCCGGGGGCAAAAGGTAGTTATTAATATTATTATATACGATCTTCTCACTAACGTCCTCGAAACTGTTAATTAGTATATAGTTTTTTTTACTGTTTGAAAACAACTAGCAAGTAGTATAACTTATGGTATTGGCCATCACCGGCCATGGACATCTGTAATCAACGAACGATAAGATCAGTCTTGCCTGAAGTTAACCACAAATGCGTTGCTACTCCTAACAACTAAGTTAGAACGCCTCGGATAAGTATGTCAGTGCATAACACTGTTGTTATTAGCCAGAATTAGGTGTGGCGGTGGTGCTTCCGAAGTCGAACCTTAGAGTTTTACCACCCTTAATAACAGTAAATGTCGAGTTGTCAAATATACTTTATTATCCGAAATATATTCTTCATTTATACTTATATATTATGTAACATACATTGCAACTGCCCTATTTTGATCTATTAGGGCTTTGATGACGTCCCTGTAGTTCCGGGGTTGCGGGCGACAAGAGTGGGAGCTCGAATCGTCCAGATAGGTGAGCCCGAGCAGGACGGCGGTATGTGTGGTCACATACCGTCGTAAAGATCAGACGGTGCGGTGGGCCGAGCTGCTCACCTGGAGGAGCCCGATGGGGCAACGCGCTCAGAAGATTCCGGTTGCGTTCCTTTGGAGATCCCGGAGTCCTCTTCGTAGCGTCGAGGACGGCCACCGGGGAGTTTTAGTGCGGTAAAAATCCCACATAACCTGGCGTCACTTCCACGGCGTCGGGTACCTTTTAATGGTATCCCCCTCGATAACAAAAAATGGCTTTCATGAAACAGCCATACATACGTTGTTGATCGGTTTTTCCATTTACCTATTGCCTACTGAACTGTACTCTGATAAATATCAGCATTGCATTGTTTCGTTCCTCAATTAATCTCGGAAGACCCTAAAGTCGGACAACGTTGCGTAAACTTCCAATGATCTATATTTAAATTGCGCCGATTTGCATCATGACAGAAGATCGATAATGGGTCGCGCTCGAAATAAATAGGACAATAGACGCGACCATATTAGTGAACCCGCTTAAAATGCTTTTCGTGTTCCGACTCGTCCGGTTTCCGTCATCCGCTTCGGTCCGGAAGTAAGACATGGATATTTAATCACTTCACTTTGGCTTATCTATGCGGGTGATTCAAAATATTTTCATATTATATGGAAATAAATGATCGCTGTGACAAAAAGTCATTAGCGTCAATTGTGTACAGGATGCTAGTTGTTAGACTAGAGATGGTAGTTACGATAAGAGTTGAATCTAATTTATTTTTTGTTTCATTTCGGAACTGGAGGAATGAGAGGAGCCCATGTCTGTCACACTGCTGGGTACAATTTTTCTCTTAAAAAAGAATTTAAGCCTTAGTTCATCCAACTGATCAAGTGCGAAATAATAGACTTCACACAGGTAAGTTTACTTTTTACTTTTGAACATCTTTGAAGGATGTAGAATTCAACACCTAAGCAAATAATAGGTAATTATATTTCTGATACGCACACAATTTCGAAAAATCAGTGGAGCGCACTTGGTATACGAACCTCAAACCGCCCGCTTATAAAATAAAATTCCAAACAAATCTATCACTGTCTTAAGAAAAGAAAAGAACACAAAATACATATCTCCATCACGATTTCCGTGGTAATAAAAACGTAACAAAAGTCAATAGTTGTATAACTAAGAGTCTTTGATAAATATCTTGCATGTAACAAAAGTTGTATAGCGTACTCGTATTTCAATATGAGGGCGCCCCTAAAAGCAAATGTGAGTCGGCAGATTGTAAATCTAATGGATCTCCCCAAAGAAACGAAGTCCAGATGTCGCGTCGAGTTGGATGTTTATATATTGCGTACATTTATAACACAACAAAGCTAATACCGATCCTAAAAAATAATTAATGTTATGTTATCTCTCAACAAATAAGGAACAAAGAATGACCTTTATGAATACTGTAGGATAATATATCGATTTATTCTGTTTGCGAGACCTTTACAGGGTCGATATTAGTCAGACAATTTATTGCAGACTGATGTAATTGATCTTAATTAAACAACGAGAGGAAAGAACATCGATGTTAATGAACTGCATGAAGGAAATGCTTAGTTACGAATCTGCTAATTGGAGTACTATTTGAGTGAAGAATTTTGCATTAAGAGCTATTAAAATAGTATTAATTTACTCAGTACCATACTGAAAGTTATTGAATGGCACCAAACGATGTATTAAGTTGTGACTTACTTAAATTTTATATAGCTCTTGTGTCGACAGGAATACCAAACGTAATCCAGAAAGCTAACGTTTAGTCTGCGATTTATATAAAAAAGAAACATAGATGGCTATTGCGTAAAAGCAATCCAATCTCCTAAGCACACATGGTGACTTCATAAATTTCACGTCAGATCGGCAGAAGAGAGTTCTGTGTCATAAATACGACGGGTGTGTATGTCAAAACATGGGGATTTGGGCGCTGTCCCGCGCCACTGACGGCCATGCGACGCCGCGCGGGATAATGAAAAAAAAGATTTATGATCAACTGTAATCAAATTTTATTACTACCCGATCCCCTATACTATTAACGGAGAACATTTTATCGTTTGACGAAAATTGTAGTTCAGTGTGCCATCAGAGACGTTATGTTTACTTAATATCAACTTCGGCAACATAATTTTGGGTCAGTAGTGCTTAGGTAGGCATATTTGCCTATTGTTATTAAAACATAAATCAAATAGATGAGAAGGAGAAACGTAGCCAAGTTTCTTTTGCCAAAGGGGTCGTGATCGTGAGTCACATTTCCATAAAGTTTTCAACGGAATGTGGTGTTGTAATATCACAAGCTAGAATATAGCCATTCGTACGCACTGTGGAATAACACTCGCACCCTACCTCATCCCACTGTGCCCATGTCCTTCACCTCTTTGACCCAATTACATACAATGTTTTATGTTTTTGTACTTACATACCCATTCTACAGCTGGAAGACGTATGTTATTACTCTTAAGAATTTAATCTTCATACATAAGGGCAAAGACTAATAAAAGCTATTTTACGCAATCAAGATAACACATACGGACAAAAATACGATCAACAATATATAAGAATCAATTACAGTTGTTGTATGATATATTTGCTTTCTAGTGCCCTGTGATTTCAGTATTGAATAATCCTGTCTTTCCGTGGATGTCGTTGACAATCCAGGAAACAGGTAGTAGCATTTTTTTTATTTGTGATCTTAGCAAATACCCTCATTAGGAGAGGCCTATTTCCAACCGAACCTTAAAAGCTGATCGATATTTGCTGATATAACAATAACGAATCCTCTTCACTAATTTCTTCATAATTCTCGACCGTTGAAAACTTTATGAGGTAGGCTGTTGGCCTTTTCTTGTTTTAACCTTTACAATGGTGAAATTGATCTTGGATCTTTATTAACGTAAAAGGGCTTCCTCTTTCCACGTTAAACCAGTATAGGATTACTCAGCATGGTGTCACAACGCAGTCTTGAAAAGGGGCCGCGGAATTATTTAGGAGATTACTTTTACAAAAACACTTGAAATGACCCCTACTATATAAGAACAATAGAATGTAGTGCCCCAAAAGGCGCACAACCCGAGGCAAAGTGTAATGGTTTGAATTAGTTATTCAGTTGATTATAAGCTCCCCTCTAGCCACTATATCATTATCGTTTTACTTGACGCACGTGCCGACTTTTGCAGGCTCCCCTAAACTTGTCAAGGTCGATAATTATGCGCTGCATACTCTTTTGTTCATAACTACTCCTCTCCCTTTTTGTTTGTCTTACTTGAGTTCCATTTTAGACTTCATATTGTTGTCGAGAAGCTGTTCCACTCAAATGTAAATACTGCGTTTAACATTGAAAGAATGAACTGAAACGAGGGTTTCTCCCAATTAAGCAAAAATCATTGGAGAACTTAAAAGCAATTAAATTCTCAATAAGCTATAAGTCCCCGAAGGCAACAGCCGGCACCGACTATTCTCGGTCGAATAATAAAGTTTGCCATTTAAATTGATCGGATTGCTCTTAATGACTTAAACATGTTGCGAGCCAACAATACCTATTAAGATTTTAACAAAGATTGCTGGTTATAAAAATATTTCTCGCCTTCTCTGCTCTTAAGCTCCAATAAATCAGGAGAGCTATACTCGAGGTTCCATTACGTGAGAAGGTTCTAAATGTTGCATTTCAAAGAAGAACCTAAGTTACTTGCGAAGCCCCGCTAAATTATAACTAGACTTTCACATTGAACGAGCGGTGATAAGTTGTGGTTAAGTAAGTAATTCGTAGAAATGATAACTACATCATTTATGGATGTTGAAATAGAGCAATAATATACAATTCCGAGAAATGTTATTTAGTCATAATATCTGTTGTCAGTGAATAGAACAACACATTGTAGAGTATCATAAATATAAAATATTTGTGACAAAAACACACAAATTCAACCATTATCTTTCTAATGGTAGAGAATCAGTATGGTTCGATCTGGGAGATACCACAGTCTGTTTAGTATTTATCTTTAGTTTTTCGCACTGGCCGAAATAAAGAAAAGAATAAAGAAGAATGATTAAATTAAATTTCTTAAATATATTCACCTTTGACATTACATGCATAAAAACATCTATTATTTTGTTGAAGTCAAGGATTATACAAAATATTAATTTTATTATTTGTGGTGGTTACGGGACCTTCCAGGAGAAGTTGAAGTGAAATAGATTGACCGGTCGCCAAATATTGTGCACAGAAGACAGAGGTATTTATGTCTTTTTTCACCTCTATGACTACTAGCACACAAGGATTTAAATTATTTTCTTAGCAAAGAATACCCAGCGGCCTAAAATCATACACTGCAACTACCAGTTCTGACGTTTTAGTTCTGACGTCTAAGTTTTTGCGTTTCAGTAGAAGAAAGATGACGCTTGACCTGATTTGTGACGACCATCTTAGCCACTCAAGATTTACAACGCATTTTCGGAGTCGGGATCATCAGTTTTATATGTAGTTAAAGGTGGTGACCACTCACCATCAGATGGACTGCATACTAGGTTGCTACTTCAATGTAAAATATTCTAAGATCTAAAGCAACATTGAAAAGCGTAATGGTAATACCCTATAGGTATTACTAAAAATGTCTGCTTAATAGGTGTAAATGGTATAATGTAAATGAACCAATTTATCATCCGCTTCCCGCTTTAGATTATATTACCCGACGTTTTATTAATAATGCATTATTCTTCCTGGAACTTGGTGTCTGTTTTTAACCGACTTCCCAGAGGAAGAGAGGTTATCTATTCGTCACGTATATTTTTGTAAACTCTACATATAAACATTATTTTTCCTGCTTTATAAATGTTAACGTTTACATAGTCAACAATACCTTGGGAAATTGCTCGTATCTTAAAGAACGCAGCTGTTAGCATCCCTTTATTTTATTATATTATTATCCCATTTAGAATATTACTAGCAGACCCGTGCCTACTTCGTCGGGCTAAAAAAAAGATTTTGTTTGCGACTAAGACCCTCGAAGATCCTTTTAAACTTATTCATGTGAAGTTCTGGTTCTGGTTCTGGGCTCAAAAAAAAATACAAACTTTCCTCCCTTTTTTAACCCTCTTAGGGGTGAATTTTAGAAAATCCGTCCTTAGCTGACGTCTACGTAATAAGAGGTATCTCATGTCAAAATTTCATGTTTTTACCTTCAGTAGTTTAGGCTCTGCGATGTTTAGTCAGTGCGTGAGTGAGTGAGTGAGTGAGCATCCTTTCGCTTTTATATATGTATATGGGGCCTATGCCCCGGGCGGCAACTTCAGAAGGCGGCAAATTCAGACCTTGGATACAAATGCGCAACTCATCATTGATTTAACTTTGACTATTGGGACGCTTAGTCAATTGGAAGAGAAACTCTTGACACGTATCCGAGGCTGATGAATGCATGTGGGAACGCCCCATGTCTCTCTTTTACCTGATCATTTAATTCAGAACACGCTTAACACTGCTGCATTAGGTAGAAATAAGTGTGGCGATGACGCCATCTTCGTTGATGTTAGAATTGTCTTAATATTTACTCTTAAATGATTAACGCACAAAATATTCTTACATGGAAATCATTGTTTCGTACGAAAAACATAACAAGCAGTCCCCCGAAATAAGGCTCCGTGAGGAAGAAATGAGAAAAGTTGTGTAATATCATATACAGGATTGCTTTTCCTCTGCGGTGAAAATGAAACGACATTTTTTTTACTTTTTTGTTCATTCTTTTTTATAATTAGTATCTAAATAATTGAACATTAATGGATTACATTGAAATGCCAATTTATTTCATAATGCGAACAATTTATTTGTATAATAAATTGTTTAAAATTGTAATATACACTAAAAAGATATGTATTTACATAAATGTGTAGATAACAGAGCAAACGCCAATATTACATAACTCATATTTTACAATACAATTAAAGCTCGCGACATATTGCATATCACAAACTACTCGTATATTCATATCAAATCGCTCGAAATTATAACATGTAGACGTAATCGTAAAATGCCATTCGCGACCGCGACCCTTGCACTGTAACACTTAGATGCGCGGGCGCAAGGCGATCGTAAACACTCGTACGAGGATGAAAGCCGGCGCCAAACCCACTTATCGGTTCCCTGTCTTCGAACGTTGTCAGCACCCCAAAATAAACTCAATCTGTCGTCTACAGATTCCATCAATTCTTACGTGCTTATCTGTACAAACAACGTCGAATACGGCAATTATGTTGAACTAAGTCTGACATACGACATAAGATTAATCTATACATCTATACATATAAATAAAATTGAAGTGTCTGTTTGTAATATCAAAATAACATTTTTTTACCAAA
>DWNE01009340.1:0-10960 GCA_018249875.1 Cecropterus toxeus | reverse complement strand
GTGTTTGTGTGTCCATGGCACCCACAACACAGGAGAAAATCCTAGTGTGGGGCTATGAGTGTAGAAAGCGTGTGTGTTTTCTGTAGTAGAGTGTCGTTGCACACTCACTTTAATGTAAGACGAATTTGGTCCGTAGCAGTAGCGATGCGTGATTGACTTCAGATGGAATTATTGTTGTATATTAAGTTTCTTACAGATGTCTATAGGCGACATGGTCGACTTGTCATAAGATGGAATGCGTGCTCCATGATAACTAATCTTAATAAATATCCTGCATATTTAAACATCCATAGCAAATATTCTACTAGGCGATCTTACAACATGTTCTTTTAAATATTACTGTAGTAATTAATTATATATTTAGTATCGATATGACTTTATTTACGATAAGTATAAAAAACCTAAACTGTACTTTATTTGTTAATTTTAATTAATTTTAATTAGTCACATAATGTTTAGGTATTGTTATTTGTTAGTCGTGTTGAGATACATTTTGGTTCAGTGTAGGTTTCCGCACGGAAAGCTATTAATAAACCTACGCATTTCGTCCTTCCGGTCCGCCCGGCCATCTGTCTGTCGTACCTATAAATGACCGTCTTTCGAACTGCTTAAGTGGTATATTAATATTTTTCTCAGAAACGTGTATAGATTATGATGGGTTATCTATTTATTAGGATTTCCCTATTACGAAACAAAAAACCTAATTCGTTGGCGTGTTAATGGAGTTGAAATGAATGTTATTTTTTTATAATTTTTTAAATGTTATTCTCATCAAAATAAACTTCAATAAATCTATGTATATGTATGTATTTCTACTTCCAATAAAAAATAAGTTTCTGAACTTATCCTTTAAACATGAATTGTATCAAACAGTTCCTAGACGTTTTAAATCTTCAATTTCATTACTCAATTTCAATACAAACGGATTTCTATATCATTATGGGCTTTCGATACACTATAAGTACATACTAATAGTACATCGAAGGCCCATAATGATATAGAAATCCCTTTAGAGCAGTGTTTCCCAACCTGATACCCACGCCCCACAGGGGGGCAATTTAAAAATTGACTCGACACGACTTTAACACATTCGCTTTGGGTTGTAATGTAAGCTAATGCTTTACGAGTATGACCCTTCTGACGCAGTCGGGTCTGGTCTGACGCAGTCAAAAATTATTTATAGGGGGGCATGACTTATAAAAAATGTTGGAAAACACTGGTTTAGACTGAGAATCTCCATTATAATATATATTATTATTTTACAGAGCTACAAAAATACCAATGGAAACTTATAACAAAAATTAATTAGGTCTTACTCAGCCCGATAAGAGAGTAAGTTGTTGATGATTTGTATAAGTTCATTCAATAAACGATGAATAACTCCGATGCTATTCAATTTACATTGCATAACAGATTAATGGTTAGCGCGTGCCACATTGCCCTCATAATCTCTAATGCCTACGACTGATTCACAGAAAGAGCAAATGGTCATAATTAATTTGCTTCTATTATTATACACTGGAATGCATTATTACAAAACCGCAGAAATGAGCTTCTAAAAATATAACATAGTACAGTAAACATGCAGCGTGTGGAATGAGCTTCCTCTTGAGGTATTCCCGGAGCGTTATCACATGGATTCACTTCAGGAAAGGATTATAAAGAGTTTTTCAAGGCTAGTGACGTCCATATTCGACGTTGACTACTACCGATCAGGTAGTCCGTAGATCTTTGCCTTATCGTCAGGTACAGATATAAAAAAATCTATACATACATTAAATGTGATGAGCTATATTATTTAATGTCTTATTCAAGTCGAGTGGTTGAACACTCTTGTGTCAGGAACAATTTTTAACTGCCGTATAAACATAAACGCTTTCTACACTCATAACCCCACTAAGTTTTTCGCCTGTGCCGTGGGTATCATGGACACACAAAGACGAATACACAGACACTCAGATCCAGAATAGAATTTCAACTCATCATTCAGATGTCTGATAGGCCGGGGAGCGAATCCGGAACCCACTGTGTTTCAAACCGGTATGGTGACCGCTCTGCCACGCGGTCGTCAATTAACGAAGTCCTAATCGGCACCAATTATTTCTCTAGACAACGCTTACTTTTTGAGCATTCAACGCTTATGAAAATATCGTGTGCTTAATTCCTTATGATAATTAATTAATTATTATCATTTTACGTACCGTTACAACGATACCTACTTTGCAGTAAATTTTGGGTGTAACATAAAAATGAGCTCGTGCAACTCTGCAACCGTGTGAAAAGGAAAAATAACTTGGCGAATCTAACCTTGATTTATAAGTACATTGTAAGTATAATAATTGCCAAAATACTCGGATATTACGGAATTTATTTTGAAAATCAATTATAAACTCTTAGAATCAAAGGAATTTTCACTTAAAACAAGTATTACTTCATAAGATGATTATCTATTCTATTGCTAAAGATTAAGCATCCCTCCCATTCACCTATCTTTGACCATGCGACCTACGGTTTTCAATCATTATGTGCAAACATCTGTTTGCAACAACTATCTAGTTAAAATTGCGCGCCGTATTTGAATAAACAGTGCGAGATTTCTTTTAGGGGATATTGACGACGTGATGAAGAAATAACCAAGCCTTGTATTTTGAACACCCCTCCCCTTGAAATGGTCACGTGTTTTTTTTTATTAGATTGAAGTAGCAAACGAGCATGCAGTCCACCTGATGGTAAGTAGTTACAGCCGCCCATGAACATATGTAAGCAACTTTTTATAGGCCAGGGTTTCTATATGAAGTCGATCACAGATGCGTTGCTACTCCTGAGGACTGAGATGGTCGCCTCGAATATAGGTAAGCCGGCAACCACACCCTTACAACGAAACACAAAAAACTGCTTCACGCTAGAAATAGGTGTTACGGTGGCACTTCCCCAGTCGAACTGTACTGGTTCCACCACCTGAGGAGGTTTGGGTACATTCTCAAAGTTGCGACTTCAAAACAGCTGTAAAAATAAATTGACTAACTGCATCTTATTTAGTTGAATCATATCCTTAGTTAATAACAACGATGGCAAGAATGCGCCTCCGGATGTAGCATACTCTGGCAAGACAATGCTCGGAGGACACTGAACTCCATTTACACTTATACTATAGATCATACCATAGATTTGTTTTTATTTGTTAAAAAGTTATAAATGCCACCCGCAACCTTCGTATGTACATTATAATTGTATATTTAATTATTTTCCTGTTTGTGAATATATTTTAATCCATTTACGAGCAGAATATGCCGAAATAACTGAAATATTTACAAATCCAAAAGATTTTAACCCTTTTCCAAATCACGCCGAACTTAAATGTTATCCCCATCTTTTTTTATCTGTCAATTCATTTCTTACTATACTTTATTTTATGTGAGAACTATTGACCATTACTGTTTTATATGTACCTACTGATGTAGATGAGAATACATAGGTAGAGAACTATGTGTTTCGTCTCAGAAATCACCACCCCCACACCTATTTAGCCTAAAAACAGCAATGTTGTACGCTGCTGTGTTCTGTTCAGAAGGGTGTGATGAGGGAGACATACTTATCCATAGATAATACTCTGATCTTATCTTGGATTCATCACAGATGTTCACGAGTGACAGTGTCCACTCACTCCACTTACCATCAGATGGATTGCAGACTCGTTTGTTACTTCAGCAATAAAAGTGTATTTTATTGAACCTAAAATCTGTATTATATCAGATTTTTTCGTACATATACTACCTGCAATACAATCCACATCGACTGTGTGTATTTGTACCGCTTAATGTACTAAACAAATAAGCGGAAGACATCTTCCATAAACAAATATTCTAAGTACTAAAAACAACAGTCACATCTCATCGCAAGTCTAGACTAGATAACCGTGTTCCTTAACAATCATCTCGTTTTGTGTGCAAATGGATATTTACGTAGTCAAATCAGTGAACAAAACAGATAACTCGATGTGCTTTTGCATACATATTTGCATATAGAACGTATAAATAGCGGTTATAAATTGCCCACTAATACTAACAGAATTATGTTAAAACTGTCCGTAATAGAAGCAGTACATTACTTATTTTACTATTCACGTATTTATTAACAAAGTATGTCATGAATTTCAATAAGTTGGGTATCAGTTCACAAATTAGAATATACTCGTACCTATTGAATTAATTGTAGATTAATATTCAACGTTAGGTGATAGTAAAGTACACAGAATAGGTTTATTAATTTTATGAACCTCGGTATCAATATTTTTCATACTGACGTCATTGGTCAGAAAATCGTATGCATATTTATACTGCATAGCGAAAGGAAGCAGACAACTTTAAATATTTGGTGATATTTACCTATAAAAGTTCATTTACATCTACAGACGGAGCGCGACCGACACGTATTCGGGCAGACGTAATAATATTTTTCTATACAGTAAGGACTAGGTTTTTCTCGTGGATCCGCCCACTTTGTTCATGTTTACTACGGCAATGAGCATCGAATCTAGGTCACAAACTATCAGTGAACCAAAGTTTAACCAAAACCGACCAGTAAGTTTTTGTGTGAAAGAATAACAAACTCATATACATCCTCAGAAAATTTCGCATTTTTATTATTAATAAGATTAATAACACGATTTGAGTTTAGATAAATATACATACATTATATACGTTACATACATTATATATGCAATATTTATTACATAGAAAAAACTATTTTGTTTTCTACAACACCCGTCTGGCGCGTTCCATGTACAGGTACACACATGTCTTTAGAGACATACGAGGAGATGAACCTTAAAAGGTAGCTCTTCAGTACCGTACAGTCAGTTAAGTATATCGTAGTATAATGTGAGGCTACGTCTACTACGATAACGTAATTTATATACAGACCGACTCTATTGTTCAAGCAACTATTTAGCACCTAAGGATTTGCTTTTAAAAACATTTTGTAGATATTATAATCGATGAACATAATCTGATCAAATTTCCGAACGTAAGACGTGTGAAGAATTCTGCATAGTACAAATTATCAACTTTTTGCTTGTGGACCGGAAATGAAGCGTCGAAAGGAGGGATTAACCGCACGTTGAGTGGTGATAGAGCGAGAGTGGACCGTGACCTACCGCACGCAGGCGGTGCGACTTGCGATAAGCGAATAATACAACAAACAAACCTGCAATATGTATATGTATGCACTCCGATCAGACAGAAACTCTCAACTACATTATATTGACTATGTGTTGCCTGCGACTTTGTTCGCGCACACTTTTATAAAAAAAATTATACCTTTAATAAAAATATTAACCATCCTAGTAGTTGATCTTGATGATGGAATGCTATGGATGTTGGGTGACCTATACATGGCCGTGATATAAGAAATCATAGCAAGTACTAGATATCAAGCCATCTACTCCTAAGAGCCAGGCACTCCTAGGTGAGCGCTATCGGCGTTCTCCTAGGAGTGCCTGGATGGATACACGACCATTAATACCAAAATATATTATTATGCACATAATTTTAGATAATTATGTTGAATAATTAATTAGTAATTTATCATGGGATTATAATGCAGATTTTATTGCAAATAGGGAATTAGAGATTTTAAATGATCTTATTTTACAAACTTTTGAGAGGATTTGCTTTAACAAATGTGTCTACTCTTATTGGATTTATTATAACAATGTCAATGAGATTGATTCAGAACGGCCCCTAAAATGACCGATAAGTTATAAATATACGATAAGGTGTTGTAAATGATTAATTATAGTTATGTTGAAATTCAAGCAGCGTCGGTTTAAATTTTGGTTTTTAATGTTTTCCAATTTTATCATTGTAAGCCTTCGTCTTCCTCAAGTTAAATTATTAAAGTGGCTGTAATTGGTAAATTTCAAGAAAACAATGATTTGGAAAACTATTTTTTTTTATTTACCAAGTTTAATCTCATTAGTTGCATAATAAGCTTCAGATTAATAAATGTGGTAAATAAATTAATAAATATTTTTTCACGTTGTTGTCTACAATGGCAGATATTTTGCATATTATGTTACACCCTCGTACATACTATTATTAGAAATGAGTACAAGCAACATAAAAATACGGTAGCAACGTCCTTGTGTTGAATAATCTTATCAATAACATAATGCTCTTCTTATTACACTTTTGAACTCGATGCCCTACATGCTCTCTATCCAACCTAGTGCAGATGCACTTCATTATAACTATAACTGTCTTTGAAGTCAGGTAATCCGAAAGCCAATGCTCGTGTTCTCGATAAAATAATAATTTATTTAGAATATCATGTCATACTGTCGGTGTAAAGTAGAGTAATAGTACAGTAGAGTAGGTGTACAGGACATAATTGAAATTTGAATCCAAAATTCTTGTAGTTTGATGTCTAATTTGTCAATTTAATGCAAAAATATAAATTCAATTAAAAATGGCGAGAAGAAATAAAAAATTAAACGCCAACTATACTGCTGTTATTTATCGGAGAATTAAATCTTACCATAATTTTCAGATTGTTAACATCAAACGTTAAAAAATAAAATTCATGTTGTAGAATAGATAGATCTAGACGATCAATAACAAATCACTTTGACATGCATAAAATGACCTTAAATAGATTGTTAACTGTTAATGTTAACGTTTACGTAACTTTTAATGTACTTTTAATGTTAACTTTTAATGTAATGCAGCATTTGCGCCTTTTACATAAAAATAACCGGTTATAAGACTAGATATATTTTTATTAAAATATCACTGAGATGAGGAAAAGAATGAGAAAAACACATAAATGCGTTTATCTCAAAACTATCATTTTGATAATACTGCATTTTCCATTACGGCAGCAGCCAGTAGTGTCCGCACTATCTGTCGACTTGTCGAGGCGTGTGTGCGTTTATTTTGATAACCGACGCTAAATTGGCGGGGATACGGCATGCGAGTGATGCGAGCAAGCGTGACCTACCGCACGCACTCTCACCTGTGCGTGCGACAATTTGAAACTCACAAACTAACCGGCCAACTGTCAATGGCAAACAATTTGAATCGGACACTGGTTGGCAAATAATGTATGTCTTCAACTGCCCGTTGGGGTAACGTCGTATGGAGATAGACTTAAGTTCAGAGGTGGAATAAAGGGTTGCAGCAGAACTACCGGTCAAAATGTTTTTTTTTTACATACCCAAAAACATTCAGTGCCAGGTTATATCGTTTCAGTATAAAATTAGCACAATTTATAGTTAAAAAATATATTGCTTAAGTGCTTTGTAACTGTCAAAAATGCAAATTAATTAGCGTCTTCATCTATAAACAATTTAAGTAATTGCCAATTGGGTAGCTTTCTTATTTTCGCATTAAACGTGTTTACAGATTAAGAGTTGGTTAGTTTAACGGTAGAGCCTTTGCTAAAAGAACACCTAATCCGAATTCCTTACCGTGACGAGTTGGCTATTTACATCATTCGCTTCACAAATCACTCTCTTTATACTGAATGAGACCTTAATTCGAAAGTGGCAATGTTGCTTTGTGATTTAGCGAGAGTAACAGGAAAACTGAGATAATTTGAAAAAATAAATCATAACATCTTTTACTGTGTTTTTAGTGTAGTTAGCGGAAATATTTCGGTGTTTTTACGCTTTAATGTAGCACAGTCCTAAGTGAAACGCCGAGAGGCGCCACCGCGGCGGCACAGCAGAGTAATAAGGCGGCGGGTAACCAGTGGCGCGGAATAGGGCACCCACCTCGCCTAGTGCATTCAGTTCGAGTTGTTTCATACCTTATACCTACTTTATAGTCATTTCGTTGCGCCTCTTTATACTATAAATCATCATACAGTTATCGTTTAAAATTAATCCCAAGAAATGTTTTTGTAGTTTAGATCAGTTTATTTAATAATTTCGTACCGCTATCAAACATGAGGTTACAAAGGCCTGGGTACCTATTGCGAATATAAGAAAAGTTTAATAAATACTTACCTACATAGTTTACAACAAACTACTTTTTTTAAATATTTTGTATAATTAAAAATAAATACATTGTATTTTAATACCACTATTACTATCTTTGTATAAACAAAGTTGAATGTAGATAGAACTGGTTCTTATTATGATTATTTGCACTCGATAATAGATCCCAGGATTATAAACGGTATTGCATATAGTTACAGTTATAGTCTCCTACATTTTCAGCTTGAATTCTCCAATAAATACGAGTAGAAACCCGGAAAAAATATATAAATTACCAAAGAACAGAATAAAATATATATAAACAGTACAGACTCTCTTGAAAAAATTCGCACAAGTAAAGTTATGACGAGCATACAGTTGCCTCTGTGGAAACATCACCTGTTATATCAATCTGTAGTTGTTGGCGATATTATATCTATTAGGACTACATCACAAAGAATGATGACAGATAAAGATACTGCAATATAAATGTTATGTTATTTAAAGATAAAATAGTATCTTAAGATAGATACGCTCTTATGATATTGAAAGTAAAATATATCGTTATACTCTTACCCTCGTCGTGGGTGACAACACCAGACGTGATCTACTATTTCTAATATTATATCCTAGTACAATGTATATTGAAAGCGAATTTATGAATGAATTCGTAAAAGAAATAAATTGCATCAAAATACATACTAAACGTATAAGCCCCTCCTTTTTAAAGCCGGTTAAAAATAGAAGAAATGTTTTTTGTTCGTATGTGTGTGTTGAGACTTTATATCCAAACAGACTACGCCCCTGCCTCTTAGCCAGCAAATCAACAAACTTTTGTTCATTATTTATTATTCGTTTGACTCTCGTTATTATTCCAATGTCGCCTTAAATGCAGTTTCAAGGTTCCACTCGACTCTATCGCGTAAGTGATTTGGAATCAAAATAACGTTGTTTTTGTACTGATAACCGCCGATAGCGGCCGTGTCGAGCTGTTTGATTGTCGTTCTGACATTTTGTTGTATAGTCGTACATTAATTAGGCGAAATATTTTAATGACGATATTTAATAGCAATGTTTCCGACTGAATGATTAGGTACAGCTACTGTTATTTGGGTGTTTGAATGTTATGCAGATTTTGTTTGTATGTATTTTCTGTTTTAGAAAATTAAACCTACGACTATATTATCGCCTGATTGTTTTCACGCTAAGGATATTATAAATATACACCTATATTAATTATTGATGGATTATGATTAATTAAATCGGAAAAGGAATACTTGCTATAGGTATGCGATGTATCAAATATCTGTTCTGTATATTCCAATCAGTCGTTAATATTCAATTATTAAAAATTGCTACGCATTATCATGAAATCCATTTACCGATTCCATATTAATTTGTTGTTTGTTTGTATTTCTAACACATTTAACAGCAAGATACATGAATACGCGAATTGCTGAAACTACTTATAAATCAAAACGAAATCCTATAAATCGTCAATAAATGCAAAAAACGCGGTAAATTCCATTTAATTGGTTGTCGAGAAATTCTCAACCGACGCAAACAATACGATGATAACATTTTACATCATCACACACGTTAAACTACACACGAGATCTATTTTTAGCGCAGACGAGTGAAATACTAAAACAAATTTTATGCGCAATTATCGCATATAATTGTGGGAGATAGTACCTACGGTAAAGTTGCATTGTACGAACTTTCCATTGGATTGTCTCATGTGAGTTCTATTTGTGTTCGCAGTACTGTTTACTTTTATAATTACAAGCGGCGAAAGAAATAGACGGCCAAGCGGCTCGAAGTTAATTTTATCTTGCCCTATATTCTAAACAATAATGAGAAATAGGTTAAGGGGTTGCTCATCGCCACTAGTAGCCCCGTCTATCCATTCCCTTCAATAGCGCTTTTAATACTTTGTTACTATTATTTGTAGTACAGTGATACCTCGACTTACGCTACCCCGACTTACGCGAACCCGGAGTTACGCGACTTTCAATTTACAAATTTTGGGAAATATATACTTGACCGAAAACCTTATTTCCGCTACAAATAATGATATTAGCATGTTGTGAGGGAATTTTGCTGCAGCCAAACAAATTTTAAGTCGTCAAACTACTTTGTTACATTTTATGATGGATTATACAATTTCAAAATCATCAAAGTAACTTCGGCTGACGTTTTTGTTGTCAATTTTGTTATTTTCTTCAGTCTCGAACCCGAATTAAAAATAATTTTAATATAAGAAATTATACTCCGACTTACGCGAATTCGACTCACGCGGTTATGACTCGGACCCACCTATCGCATAAGTTCGGGGTATTACTGTACATACAAACAAAGAGACATACATACGTACCCTCCTTCTGTTGTAGGGTAAAATAGGTCCGTAAATATGATCAAATAAAAGGTAAGGATCGTTATTCAGAAGAAAGTTATTTTTAAAGGAAAATAGAACACCGTAGGCGGGTACATTATACCGAATACGGATGAAGGGATTTTGTAACTAAATTAGAATACTGACGTCAATTCCGTTTAACCACATTGGTATCTACTGAATAATATACAGCTCAAACAGCCACCCAATTTATTATAAAATTGGATTTGAATATTTTTGGAACTTTTTGCCGCGTGGGTGTATGACATGGGAAATAATATAATTTTTGGTATTAAATGAGAAGTTACACATGTATTATAAGGAATTAAAGCTTCAAGAAATAAACTCTTGTGCGTACGTTCTTCATAGATATATTTTAAGGTTAAGGTATTGTTTTTATTCTGGGTTCTTCCTCCTGATGTATCCCCGGTGCGCTATGACTTCAAATTAGGTGTGAAAAAAGTTCTCCTTCAAAGCCGGCGATGCATTGGCGACTCCCATGGTGTAGCACATGTCCATAGGCGACGGTGACTACTTACCATCAGGTAGCCCGTCTGCCTTATCGTTAGGTTTAGGTATAAAAAAAT